>MDKI01010767.1:0-17029 GCA_005239505.1 Nicotiana paniculata
GAACTACATCAGTAGGTTCATTGCTCAGCTCACAACCACGTGCGAGACCATCTTTAAGCTGCTGAAAAAGGATGTTGCTATCAAATGGACGGACGATGGCCAAAGATCTTTTGATAAGATCAAAGACTATCTGTCAAAACCCCCTGTACTGGTCCCACCTGAACCTGGTAGGCCTTTGTTTTTATATCTATCGGTGATGGATAATTCCTTTGGATGAGTTCTGGGGCAACATGATGCAACATGCAAAAAAGAACATGCAATCTATTATTTGAGCAAGAAGTTCACCAATTATGAGGTTAAGTACAACCTTTTAGAAATGACGTATTGTGCCTTGACTTGGGTTTCTCAGAAGTTGAGGCATTATCTCCTAGCCTACACCACTTACCTCATATCCAGAATGGATCCTTTGAAGTACATCTTTCAAAAGCTGATGCCCACTAGCAGGCTCGCAAAATGGTAGATTCTGCTCACAGAGTTCGACATTGTCTATGTCACTCGCGCCGCAATGAAAGCACAAGCTTTGGCAGAACATTTGGCAGAGAATCCAGTTGATGATGATTACAATCCACTGAGCACATACTTCCCAGACGAAGAGGTCAACTCAGTAGAGAAAGTAGTTCCGGACACCAGCCATGTATGGGAAATGTATTTTGATGGGGCTGTCAATATCAAAGGAGTGGGGATCGGGGCAATCCTCATCTCGCCTATCAGACAACATTACCCTGCAACGGCCCGAATCCGTTTCCTTTGTACCAATAATTTGGTAGAATACGAAGCTTGTATCATAGGTCTGAAAATGGCCCTCGATCTGGATGTGCATGAACTATTAGTTATGGGAGATTCTGATTTGCTAATCCGGCAAGCCCAAGGCGAATGGGATACTCGAGACATCAAGCTTATTCCATCCAGACAATGTGTGGAATGTCACGACCCAAATCGATGGGCCGCGATGGGCACCCGATACCTTACTCGACCGAGTACCTACGTAACATATCTTTCTTCTTAAAACATAGGCCGAAAAGGTCGTACAATCTTTCACGTACACGACATATGTATACAAGACTCTAAGAGTATATAAATGTCGTAAAGGTCGGGACAAAGTCCCGCCATACCAAACAATACACGTCTAAATCATACTAACCAAACAAGCGACTCCGAAGCAAATGGAGCGCACCAACATCTTCCACTGAGCTGATAGACTACTTGGAGGGCTCTCGACCTATCTATCGAGACCTGCGGGCATGAAACACAGCGTCCCCAGGCAAAAGGGACGTCAGTACGAATAATGTACCAAGTATGTAAGGCACACAAATAAGTACATAAGAGATATGGAAGAAATATAGAGTACATGACTCAACCTGTAAACCTGAATAACTTTGTAAATCATAAATTAATTTTAGCGTCATGCATATACATAAGAATGTCATGTCGTGCATAGGTACATGTTTCATAACATCATCAGCCTCTGAGGGCATCCCATCATATCATATCGGCCACTGTGGGCAAAATCATCATCGTATACCAGCTGATCAGGTGGTGGTGCGTATATAACGCCATAACCTTTCCCATATCCCATATACATATATATACATACATATATACGCGTATATAACGCCGTTTAAATATACATACATATATACGCGTATATAACGCCGTTTGAATATACATACATATATACGCGTATATAACGCCGTTTGAACCATATTTCAGCCACTGTGGGCAACATCATCATCATATACCAGCTGATCAGGTGGTGGTGCGTATATAACGCCGTAACCTTTTCCCATATCCCATATACATATATTTACATATATACACGTATATAACGCCATCTGGTCATGGGTCAATGTGCATATGTAAATGCATGAAATGCATATGAAATATGTCAATAAAATCTCTCGGTACGTCATAAGGCCATTATGCCTTTGATAATATCATGAAATCAGCTTTACCAACATACGTATTTTCGGGACCCATGAACAGAAGATAATAATATTTCTCATGTGGAATCAAGAATATAGACACCCCTACTATTTCTATGAATAGAGTAATTTATAGAAATTGTGTATTTGCTCGTTTCTTCAGTATAATTTGGACCATGCCAAAAGAAAGAAGGGATAGCCTTAACATACTTGAGCCGATTCTCTTGACAATCCCTCTAATACACGTGAATTGCATCAACACGGAACAAGTCGTATGAAGATCTCAACGCAATCACGTTGCTCAAAGAAAATTTGGCCGAAACATTTCCATCCCCAGAATGCCGTTTCTAATGTGATTTGGATAGAAGATCTTGAATAACTTTTCTATTCCTATTGATGAATATTCTTATAAATCTCACGTTATTATTAGTAAAGAGGCCAAAATGGCTTAGCCTAGTTTCCAATCCAAGAATTTGTACTTGTTAGAGATGAAAATGTTAGGTGTAGTCTTTCAAGACAGTGTTTTCTTTTAAGTATAAATGTTGCCACCTAATACAGATGAATCATGGGTCATTTTATTGTTTTTTGTATTGGCTGCCACATTAGACACTTTTATCATTATACAAAGGTTATTAATTATTCAATCACTAATTAATAATTTACTTGTTAATTCTCCCATTAACCAATAATTCACATAATTAAGAATTATCTCAAATTACTTATAATATTACTCACTTTAAACACACCTTATACACCTTACTATCATGGTCATGGGGTACCTTATCTGGTACTAGTCCATAAATATCGGGTATTAACGCTCGACCCGTATTTTATCCCAACATGCCAAACTTGGACGAAAATTCATTTTCTTTGACTTGCTTCCCCTCTTACCTTCACTAATTTACTCATTAATTTCTTGAAATATCATAATCCTTATAATCTCCGAATAATCTCTTCCTGGACTGATGTCAATTACTTTACGACAAGTTCAACGTACAATACTACAAGGTGAAACATCGTCGTAATTTAATACCGTAGGACGTAAAATCATCGAAATATTGCAGGGTGTAACATGAAAGACTTGAGCAAAAGATTCAAATCCATCGAGTTCAGGTACATTCCCAGGTTTCACAACGAACTAGCCGACGCCTTGGCCACCTTAGCCTCGATGCTCCCTTATCCAGGAAACACTCATATTGATCCATTAGAAATCCAAGTTCGAAATCAACACGGTTACTGCAACACTGTTGAGACAGAACCAGATGGTGAACCATGGTATCATGACATAAAACGATTCCTGAAAACAAGGGAATA
This sequence comes from Nicotiana paniculata, assembly GCA_005239505.1. NCBI lineage: Eukaryota > Viridiplantae > Streptophyta > Magnoliopsida > Solanales > Solanaceae > Nicotiana > Nicotiana paniculata. The sequence continues at coordinate 3,237 of MDKI01010767.1, forward strand.
CCCAGAGCATGCCAAGGGAGATAAAAAAAAACTATAAGGCGGCTTGCCAGCGGTTTCTTCCTGAATGGGGAAATTTTGTACAAAAAGACCCCAGATTTGAACTTGTTGAGATGCATAGATGCCACAGATGCTGAGCGGATCATGAGTGAAGTGCATTCGGGGGTATGTGGACCTCACATGAATGGATATGTTTTGGCGAAGAAGATTCTGCGGGCAGGGTATTATTGGATTACGATGGAGCGAGATTGCTTCAGTTTTGTTCGCAAGTGTCACCAATGCCAGATTCATGGTGACCTGATTCACTCGCCACCTTCGGAGTTTCATCCCATGTCCTCACCTTGGACATTCGTTGCTTGGGGAATGGATGTTATTGGGCCAATCGAGCGAAAGGCTTCAAATGGGCATAGATTCATTTTGGTTTAAATTGATTACTTCACTAAGTGGGTGGAGGCCGTCACTTTCAAAGCAGTCACCAAGAAAGCAGTGGTAGAATTTGTCCATTCCAACATCATCTGTCGTTTTGTTATCCCAAAGACCATTATCACTGACAATGCAGCAATCTAAATAGTAATTTGATGAAGGAAGTATGCGAGCAATTTAAAATCATGCATCGCCATTCTACCCCTTACCGGCCAAAAGCCAATGGAGCCGTTGAAGCGGCGAACAATAACATCAAGAAGATTATTAGGAAGATGATCCAAAGTTCCAGACAATGGCATAAAAATTGCCTTTTGCTCTTTTGGGATACCGCACAAATGCTCGCACATATGTTGGTGCAACTCCTTATCTGTTGGTAATACCAGCTGAAGTCGAAATTCCCTCTCTTCGAGTCATTGTAGAGTCGGAGATTGAAGATACAGAATGGGTAAAGACCGGATTAGAACAACTAATGCTGATTGATGAAAAACGGCTAGCAGCAGTGTGCTTTGGCCAGTTATACCAGCAAAGAATGGCACGCGCTTACAACAAGGAAGTGCGTCAAAGGCACTTCGAGGTGGGCCAACTCGTTCTGAAACGCATTCTTCCACACCAAGTAGAAGCTAAAGGAAAATTCTCCCCAAACTGGAAAGGACCCTACATCATCAAGAAAGTGTTACCAAAAGGGGCCTTGCACTTGGTAGATGAAGAAGGCAGGGTACCAGGCATGACTATTAACACAGATGCAGTCAAAAAATATTATGTCTGATATATACCCAGTGTGGAACTTTTACGCATGATTTTCTCAGAATCGAGATGACGAAGGCTACCGTTGCTCGATGTTCCAAATAGGTGTCACCCTCTTGTTAACCCTTTTCAGCTGTATTTTTCTTCTTTGTTCTCCTCTTTTGGAACATGTGTACTTGCAACAAAAAAAAGGAATAAAAGAAAAGAATCCAAACAACAAATCTCTGAGTCATTGAACTACGTCCGACCTGATTCTGAAAGGATATGTAGGCAGCCTTACCCTGGGTTCGGTCCCATCACAACAAAAAAAAATCCATATTCCCAATAATCCAAAACTGGGGCAGAAGTTTGTTTTATTTTACAGTTTTTCTGTAGAAACGGTTCCAAAAGTTGTAATTCAGTTCGAGGTTCTTTTCCATTTTTTCCATGTTAAGAACTTCTGGTCGATTTTTGAGAATATTTGAAGTTCCGGTGCCAGGGGCATTGGGTAACCTTTCGCATGTCGTATCTTAAAAAAAGAAAAAAAGAAAAACAAGAAAAAAAAAAGAAAAAAAGAAAGAAAAAAGAAATGAGAGAGTCTTATCGGTGAAAACCCAAATGAGCACTGTAAGGCGACAGTGAGCAGAGAAATGAGAGAGTATTATTGGTGAAAACCCAAATGGGCATCATAGGGAGACGATGAGTAGAGAAATGAGAGAGTCTTATTGGTGAAAACCCAAATGGGCATCATAGGGCAACAGTGAGTAGAGAAATGAGAGAGGTCAGTTAGCGAAAACCCGCAAAGGGAGCTACTAGCCGAATGAGGGTCTTCGATACCCCGACATGAGCACGACCAAGACAGTTTCAAGATGAACCTTTGCGACGGATTTTGAGAATTAGACAGCTCAAACGGATCAGGCGTCCAGTCCAAAATGCATGTCATGATTCATTGAAGTCGGCACATACTTCCAGATAAGTCTCCCTATTCCTTTCCCCGAAAGGGACGCCTTTTGTTTAAGCACAGTTATTTTGCACCTTCAAGTATTCTTCTATTTTTACCCATAATTTTCTTTGAGTCCTTTTTCGGTCTAATCTTTCGTCAAAAGTGAAGCAAACAAATGGCTGCAAAACTGGCTACAGTTTCCTTGTAATATCGAGCACGATTTGGGGCATATACGACACTGACGAAAGGCATAATCCATCTGTGATCTCATTCGATAAGGCGAACAAAGTGCCTCAAAGAAACTGAAAAGGTCGCCTAAGCAGGACCTGCTTCATGAGAAAATTTGATAAGCACTATGAACACAAACTGGTACTGGGTGCAAGACAACTAAGTTTGATTTTAAAGGGAAAAATTGCATTGCCTTAGGGACAAGGGTTAGCGGTACCATGGACATCCGAGTATGAAACAGCCTGGGGCAATGCCAGTAAACAAGGTCTCTAGAATGCAAAACAGAGTATCCGAGCACCTCGGTACCATACTGATAGAATAACCTCTTCAGCAGTGGAGTTGCCGTGAATTCAAACTGCAATAGGGCATCGAGGCCACAAACCAACCACCAGTTTGAAAACTCACAAATTTTTCTTTGTTTGAAGCAGGAACAAAAAAGTGCAGAATGCCGATTCTCAAAGGACGAATGTCCCCAAAAGTAATCTCCTTAAAATCACCATTTTCTTTTTCAGCATGCATCACTACTGTCTATACCTCCCATTTTCGTAGCTTAACTCAGGTAGAACCATTTCGCCTGGGGGGATCCAGCTCATAGTTCCGGGTAGAAGTATCTTCACTCAGGATGTTTCACGTAGCTTAACTCAGGTAGAACCATTTCGCCTAGGGGGATCCAGCTCATGGTTCCGGGTAGAAGTACTCTTCATTCAGGTTGTTTTACGTATCTTAACTCAGGTAGAACCTTTTCACCTAGGGGGATCTAGCTCGTAGTTCCGGGTAGAAGTGCTTTTCGCTCAGGTTGTTCTACGTAGCTTAATTCAAGTAGAACCCTTTTCTCTTAGAGGGATCCAACTCATAGTTCCGGGTAGAAGTACTATTCACTCAGGATGTTTCACGTAGCTTAACTCAGGTAGAACCTTTTCACCCAGGGGGGATCCAGCTCGTAGTTCCGGGTAGAAGTGCTTTTCGCTTAGGTTTTTCTACGTAGCTTAATTCAAGTAGAACCCTTTTCGCTTAGAAGGATACAGCTCATAGTTCCAGGTAGAAGTAATCTTCACTCAGGATGTTTCACGTAGCTTAACTCAGGTAGAACCTTTTCGCCTAGAGGGATCCAACTCGTAGTTCCGGGTAGAATTACTCTTCGCTCAGGTTGTTTTACGTAGCTTAACCCAGGTAGAACCTTTTTGCCTAGATGTATATCAGTAGTACAGGGCACCAACCCCTGGTTACATTCCTCCTCAGTGATACAGGGTGCCCACCCCTGGTTACATACCTTGCAGTAATACAGGGTGCCAACCCCTGGTTACACTCCTTTCAGTAATACAAGGTACCAACCCTTGGTTACATTCCTTCTCAGTAATATAGGGTATCAACCCCTGGTTACACTTTTTCCTAGTGATACAGGGCGCCAATCCCTGGTTTCTTTCCCTTCTAGTAGTACAAGGTACCAACCCCTGGTTACATTCCTTTCAGTGATACAGGTGCCAACCCCTGGTTACACTTCTTTCAGTAATACAGGGTACCAACCCCTGGTTACATGCCTCCTCAGTAATACAGGGTACCAACCCCTGGTTACATGCCTCCTCAGTAATACAGGGTACCAACCTCTGGTAACGTAGGGTACACAATCCCTCGTTACAAAATTTTATCTCGTTTAACTAGTTTATACTACTGTTTTCGTCTGCCTTTCAATAAATTAAATAGTTTATGGCTTTCTCTAATAACTCACAAAATTTTCCTAGTCCAAACTGGGGCAGAAAATTTTTGATCTTCTTTGATGGCTTTGCAGGCCCCACCGTAAAAACACAGTTTGTGACGATCGAAGCTTGCACTTTCAGTTATCATCAGAAGGACGATCACATGATAATTGGAGTTAACTTTGACAATGTGTCAGCAACCAAGCTTCTCAAGATTCATATTCTCAAATTCTGATCCAGAAAGCAAGCAATCGAGATTGAGTCATAATCGTTTCTTCAAGGAGGATCAAGATCGAATCTAAGGTCAACACAAGTGAGCAAGTCATGAATCAAGATTTGATTCCGGAAGATGCATAAATAGGAATTTTGTAACTCTTAGTTTGCAGACATATGTAGTTCTCTTATCCTTTTCTTTTGATGTAAGCAACCAGTAACAATAACAGTAGTAAGTAATAGTAGCAACAACAGCAGCAACAACAGTCTTAACTCCAGTGTCCGGTAGTCCCAGCCACCAAAATTTTCCCAGAACTACACTGGCCTGATTCCTCTAAACAAGGATATGTAGGCAACCTCGGGACCAAGGTTCGGTCACCATTTTTCAAAAAATTGCTTCCATAGGAGTGATATGTGAGCAAAAGTTAGCTATGACATTCACTTTTCTTTGCACGAAAACACTTCATGTTCTCGAGCAAAGAGTGGCAGCTGTGAATACCTAATTTTTGCACTATTTTTAACATCACCTAAATTTATTATTGCAATTTTTTCTTATCACAAAAAATACCAAAAAAAAAAATTTGTCTTTTTGTGTGTTTGCTCTTTTAATTGACTAATTATTTGATAAGTTAATCAAATTAATTTCTCATATGATTAATTCAATTGTTAGCTAATGAGTTTTATTAGGTTTAATTTTATTAGTTAGTATTTAGGTTAATTAGATTATAGTTTAATGAGATAGGATTAAAGGAAAATGGTTAAAATTGAAATGGTTGGGTGGCTAAGAGTGCAATTTTAATGCCAATTAAGTAGCTGCTAGGAGAGGGTTAAAACGACGTAGTTTTAAACAAAACTAAGTCGTTTTCATTAAGTAAAACCAAGATCCAATCTCAGCTCTTCAATTCTCAAGATCCAACGGTCCTGGTTTAACTTCCTCCAAGGTATATAATCCTTTGTAAATCAGATTTTTGGCCATTATTTTTAATACAAACCCTAGACCCCTCTCTCTTCACTCTCTCCTCTCTCTCACCCTCTCTTAAGTCGCCGCTGCGCCCTCTACGGTCACCATCGTGCGCCACCGGCGGTGGTGCTCCAAACACCATCAAACCTACACCATCTCCTTCCTCTACTCACCCCCTTTCTAGACCTACAACCCAAATTCCCCAAATCTCCACGAAAAATCGACAAACCCAAACCCTAGTCGCGCCGTCGCCTCTGCCCCACCGCCCAAAACCCCTCAAAATTTCACTAGTTCCTCGTCTCTTCATCCTTTACTCGTATCCAAACCCCAAATCCTTAAAATCCATCTCAATCTCCATGAATCTTCAAAAAACCGAAACCCTAGCCGCCTATTTCTCCTCAAATTCTTCAAGTTTGAGACCTCACCACTAGTTAATACCTACATGAGTGTGTGTTTCTTCCCTAATCTACCGTTCTTTCTTGGTTTGAAGTCGAAACCTCGGTGGCTAAATTCTGGAGGGTTACAGACTAGCCTTTCTCATTGCGGAGTTCGTTATTGGACTTCAGTTTGATTGGAGTTGATAATGACGGGTCAACAACAAGAAGAGAGTCCGGCGTCAAAACTTCATCCATCACTGCCCGAATCGCCACCACTGCCGCACCACCACTGTCTCGGGCACTCGCGTTTCCGATGCACCCTAATCCCTTATGTCCCCTTTTCTTTTTCTTTTCTTTCTGTTTCATTGTAGTTTGCTTAGGACTAAATTTCTGATTTTTCTTCTTTGTTCGTTCATGTGTTTTATTTATCTTTAGTTAAGTCGTTAGTTAGTTTAGAGTCAGTAATGTTAGTTGTCGCTTAATATTTTTGAATCATGTACTTAGACGATCGTTTAGGTTTCTATTAATCGTTGTTCAATAGTTTATCAATGTTTATTTGAGTTGTATTTCAGGTAGTGTTGCCTGATTCCAATTGTCTACTGTTTAGTTCTCATAAATCGATTGTCTTTAGTTTCATTTGTTTGAATATTTAGGTCGATTACATATAAGTCTTGTTTCTGTTTTGCTAGTTCTTAGTTGGTTTAAATTTGAGTATATAAGATGAATTTAAGTCATGTGTAGATAAAAACTAAATACTTGAGTTTAAAGTACATGGTTGGTGGGTATTTTACTGTTTTAAACATGTTGGAAACAACTGCTCTGCTTTGCGTCAAAATTTGGTGAAAAATGGACTGTTTTAGCACACAAAAGTTAGTCCTTTTGGAAAGATTTTTGGTGAACCAAAATCTGTCCAAAAGGACTTAAAAAGGTCATTTTTTCAGATTTAAGGGGACACTCTTACACTAACATATTCTGGACATCTCTACTCACTCAAACAGAACACAAGTTTGAAGAAAAATTTCAGTTGAGGCTTCCTTTAACAAGCTAAAATTGTGAGCTCTAAGAGTGAGTCTTAGAGTGCATAATTTTTTCAGAAAAACAGTAGTCTTAGAGTTTGTTTCTGAGTTTCTTTCTCTTGAAAGTCACTGGTTTTACTAAGATTTCTAGGCTGTTTTAACACTGCTGATTTCACTGCTGCTCCTATTGCTGCTTTCTGCTTTTTCTGCTGTTGTTTTTGCTCGTTTTTACCGCTATATTTTGGTGTTCCTCCATTTCAAGTAACTCCCTCAATTAATGTTATAATTCTTGATCTGAATGAGAGTGAATGAGATGATTCAAGCTTCTATATTCTGTTTCATGCCATGAATATGTTGTGCTCCTTTTGACTATTTGATACATGTATTGAATATATGTGATGTAATAGTTCTAGTTTCATTATTCCCTTGTCAAGTTATTATATCTATAAGTTGTATGAGGTATTTACAATGTTTGTACCGAAGACTAGCAATTTGATTTTTGATTGTAGAGTTTGCATAAAGTTATTAACTTAGAGTAGTTTTATATGCTAAAAAAGAAGAAGAAGAAGAAAAGGTTAGCGAGGCATCAAATAATTGAGCCATCATGGTGCTTTAAGAGAGGAACAATTTGAGCAAAACTATGTTTTCTTTTTCAAGCATGTCACCGACTTCCTTCCTTTCTTTATTTTTCATTTTTATTTTCATGTAGTCAATATGTAATTTGGGGTATGATATGTTACCCGGGTAGTAATTCAAAACATAGTTTAGTATACGAATTAATTGAAGTATTAAATTTAAAAAGGGCTCTTGGCCGTAGTTTCTTTTTTTTTTCGAATTCATGTAGTAAATTTTTTTTTTTGAATTACCAGTTCTTATTGACTTTACATGGCTTTAAAGTTAAATCATGAAATTATCGGCAATTTGCTTGTTTTAGGCCTGAATATTAGAATATGATTCTTATTTTTCCGTTCTTTTAAAATGTATGGCCCAATTCATATATATATATATATACGTATATATATATACGTATATATGTATGTATACATATATATATACGTATATATGTATGTATTTGTTTAGTCAACTAACCTCGATAAAAATCGGATTTTTCTTTTATGAAATAATTTATTCTTTTTTATAATTAATTTAAACGCTAGGCAATTAGTAAGCGCGCTTTAACTCACGGAATCGCTTGCGTAGCGTGATGTTTTAACATTCAATAAATTTTAATTCAATAATTTCATACTATTTCTACTAGCTTTAATTAATTTCTAATTATTCCTTTTTTTATTTGAAAATCACGGATTTGCTTGCGTTGTGCAATAGTTAATTTTTAGTTAATTCCTTAAATGTAGTAATTTCTTTTACAAGTAATAATATACTAATAGTCTTCGTCATAATTGCGGATTCGCTTGCGTAACGCTGTTATGATAAATTTAATAAACTTCGTCTCGATCACGTATTCGCTTGCGTAGCGTGATTATGACATCATAATTTATCCAAAATCATTTTCTTTGATAAATCTAATAATCAAGAAGTAAAGCAGACAAGTAAAACACAGAAATTAATAAAGCACAGTTTATTTAGAATTAATTTAAGCCAAGTTTAAGTCTTAAAGCGGCCGTGCTAGAACCACAGGACTCGGGGAATGCCTTATACCTTCTCCCCGATCAACAGAATTCCTTACCCGAACTTTATTTTCGCGGACCAATAATAAAAGAGTCAAACTTTCCTTTGACTAGGGATTCAAATAAAAGGTGACTTGGAACACAAAAAAAAAAAAAAAAACAATTCCAAGTGGCGAATCTGAATAACAAAATAATCTCTATTTCAAAATTGTCACTTTAATTGGAAAAACTCTTTAACCCACAATCCATATAACACATATCTTCTTTTGGGGGTTGGAAAATGGGTGTGACAATAGTGACAGTCTATTTAGTATATTTTTGCATAGTGACAATCTATTTTGTATAGGGACAGCCTATTTAGTATATTTTTTGTATAATGACAATCTATTTTTGTATACATTTTGTATAGTGACAGTTTATTGTATGTAAATTGTATAGTAATAATTTATTTTATATAATTCCCATACACTTTCATGTTTGCTCATTAGGGACCCATTAAATCTCGTGAACACAAAGTGGAACAAGGAAAAAGAAAGCTAAGTAGCAGTTGGCCTTTCATTAAAACACTAAAATGAATGTTGTACTTATTACTCGCAGCATTTAAACATAAGGAAGCAGAATAGCGTCACTCTTAGCCAAACCAACCAAGATCCAACCTAGGAAATCGCTGTCTCTGTTTAGGAATTAGTTATATGTTTTTGATCTTCTCATTGACGCTGAGAAAGAGCGGAGGAGGATGTCACAGAGAGGGGAAGAGTAACAGTGATCTTGGGCTAGCCTTTTAATTAATTTTGTGCTATAAAATGCATACTGCAATTTTATGGCTAGCGGCTGATATTAATTTCTAGCGGCCGGCCATAAAAGAAGTTTGCTCACCAGATTTTCGCCCATTTCAGTTGTCAAGTCCAAATTCTCGTCTAGATAGATATGTACAGTTTTGGACTGCCACCATTCTAGGCTAGCAGCCATCACACCATGAATATTGAGATATTATCACTTTTAGTCCGTGTCAGAAACTATTTATATTTATTAGCCGAAAAAGTATATCAAATTTATATAATTTTTGTATATAACATACAGAATGTATATATATACAAAATTATATATTTTTTTCGGCTATTATTTTCAGAGTGACTATACAATGTCATTTTTCTATAAATATTAGTAGAAATGACACCAGGTAGTTACTCGAAAAGGTCATTATTTAAAAATTAGTCAGTGCATCTTAAATAGCATTTCAGGACAAAAAAAATCCTAGCTAATTCCTAAATAGCATTTCTAAAAATGGCTATCTATGTAGTTGCTCCAGAATATTATATAAGTCATCAAGGGGGCCCATAAAAGGAATCCACTTTGAATTGGAAATTAAAGGGAATCCAATTAAGTCTTCAAGGGGTGCTCTTAAAAGGGAATCAAATGTGTTAAAAGCCCTTTTTAAAATTTCCAGTATAAAATTGCAACATTGGCCGTGCTTCTGTTTAACCAAAAATATTTTTTTTTGTCAAAATTAAGGTGTTTGGTCAAACTTTTAGAAGGAAAAAAAAGTATTGTTAGTAAAAGCATACCAGTTTTAAGAAGCAGAAAAAACTAACTTATCCCACAATTACTTTTTTGAAAAGCACTTTTGAGAAAAATATACTTAGAATCATTTTTTAACGCTTGACAGATACTAATTGTTGCTCAAAAGTTCTTTTCGAATTGATTAGTCAAACATAGAATATTTTTCACCAAAAATACTTTTTTTAAACACTTTTCAAAATAAACTAATTTTAGAACTATGGCCAAACATGCTACTAGTAACACAATTTCATCCTCTATCAATTAAGGGATAGTTTAGTTGGACGGATTAAGAAAAATAATTCCATCACAAAATGCGTGCCATAAAATAAAACAGTGTTTGGTTGGTAGAATTAGAAACAAAAAAAAAAACTCGCATAACTAATGTAACATTGATTGGCTGTTTTAAAAAGAGCCTAATTCCCGCGTTAATTAACTAATGTAACATTTGGTTGGTAGTTAATACCTGAATTAAGTTATGTTGAATATACGTACGTACGTACATACATACATACATATATATATATACATACATATATATATATACATACATATATATATATATATATATATATATATATATATAAGGCATAATTATTCACCACATGTACAATCTGTTTGTTTGAGCGCCCATATGAATTATAAAGAACTTGGTTCTTTATCGTGTTCCTTAAACGTGAATTAAGTAAGTATTACAATAAACTATAATTTTTTACGTGAAAAATCAGCCGGCATAAAAGGTGCAAAAATCATGACCTAGCGTGTTGGATTTTCAACTTCAACTCTAGGAGAACAATGAGCCAAAATATATCCATTACAAGATTGTAATTCAATACTCTCCAGTACTCCTACTACGACCATTTGATTCAAAAGTTACTCTAACTTGTAAAGCAAATCCAACTCACTAATTGTTTGTGACGCTTTGATTACAATTCAATTTCTTTAAATACATTCACTAGACTGACTTAAGAAGAACACAACACTGATACTCGAGTAGAGTGTACAAAATGTAGTTCTTCAGTTTATATGTGAAAGGCTGATCTCAGAAGTCCAATATAGATAGTATTTAAACGCCTGGACTTCAAGATCTTCTAAGAGTCCTATGCATAATCAACTTCTCGTTTGATAGGACCCCTACTGTTCCAAGGACTACACGTATTGGGACTCTTGTCTCTTACTGATTTATTCGTATCTTCTTGGGCAACAAGCCTTATCACATGTAGCCTCCTTGTTCCTCCAAACTCGGACTTGGGTAACTTTGAGATAAAGTTATTGTCTTGCACAGACGTTCAATCATCAACTTAAGGAGCTGGTCCTTTACCCCGAGGACCTGGTTCTTAGAACAGTTAAGTAGCTACGTTGAAGACTTGGTTCTTCGAACATTGCATCTAAACAAACTTTGTTAATCATCAAAATATCAATACTCAACAAATCCCTCCTTCTTTACGATGACAAACTTTGTACACACTAGATCAGGTAATCACAACAAGTCGCGATCAATCAACATGCACATTACACCATAGACAGTCATATTCACAACAACACCCAAAATCTTATCTTCCCCCTTTTGGTATCGTCGAAAAAATGATGTTAGACATATTAATCACACTTAATGTAACGTTCAAGGACATAAATGCTACATCACAAGCTCAAGAATTATTAAAGCAAACAATCTAGGCTGATGATCCAATACTGTACGAAGCATTAAAATAATATAAGAGAAGTCATTTAGCAGTGTCGAAATATGCCCAGGGCCTTGTCTTAAACTATCAGAACAAAATAAACTAAACATACTACAAACTACTCATACTTGAACATAAAGAGAAAAAATATTAAAGCATCACTGGGATAGCAAAAGAGACTAAGAACACTAGGAAGGAACATGTTCATGGATGGGAGGTAGAGGGGGTCAATGTTTTCACAAGAGTCGCAATCTGTTGGGCATGAGCTTCCCTATCTCTTCTTAGCTCTTCCTTAAGCTGCCTGATTTCTTTTCACAGCTCATCATTGTCTTCACGAAGCTTGGCATTCTCCTCAACAACTAACTCCAACCTGTTACTGATCTCTGCTGTTTCCTGGTAGAATAGCAGATCATGTTGGTCCGCTAGACTTGATCTCCTCATAGAACACTGCTTGAGTGTAACAACATCCAAAACATCATTGTGATTTTATACCTAAGGCAATGTTGAGCTTGTCAAACATCTCAATCAACATAAAGCTATAAGGCATAGCATGCTTAGGCTTGGAAGTGTCTGCAGCTCTTTCCATATGCTGAATCACTAGGCTAGGAAGAATGATAGGTCTACCAGTGTCAAGAAATTCCATTACAATGTCCAACGGAGTAGCCTCATGCATTTTCTCATACCTCTATAGAATGCAAGAATTGAAAAAGTGAAACGACAACTTGTGGAAGGGGGTCACATCAGTCTCGTACACCTTCTAGGGAGCATCTAGTTCAAACTTTTGGGAGAACTTCCTTGTGATCACAATTCATGTGTCTATATCATTGTCTATGGCTGACCACTTTTTCTTTAGGTAATTGTCAAATCCTAAAGAGGAAATATTAAGAAGCATCCATATCTCCTTAACAGTAAACTCCATTTCGAACCCCTTTACCTTACTTTTGACCACCTTTCCATCAAATTGGAAGTTTGTATGTAACTCCACCATAGCAGGAACACATACATGAGGGAAACGCTTTGACAAACATGTGTTTCTATTCGTGTAACTCAAGTTTTTCAACCATTCGAGCCATCCCTTTTTCATTAGTGTTAGCAAGAATCTTCCCATTGAGCATTTTTCTTTTCCTGAACTCTGTGCGTCTATCAACCACAACTGACACATTCTTTCTCTTCTTTCCTCCGCTGGCCCTTGCAGATGGGGTAGCAGTTTTTATAGCTTTGGCAACCTTTCTCTTTTGTGTATTGGACTTTTCTGGAAAAGCAGACTCAGACTCATTTTCTCCATCCAACTCAACCATAGGTTCCACAACTAAAACTTTCTTCCTTGGCTTCTTGGCATCTCTGGACTCCTTAATAATTTATTCATCAATAGCCTTTCTTTTACTCTTTTCAAGAGGAGCCACTTCTTTTCTTGTTGGGACTGCAGACTTTGTTTCTTTCATATGAGTCTTCCTGGTTTTCTTTCCTACCTCAGAAAAGGGCAAGTCATCTTCATCATTGTTGACCTCCACATCTCTAGTGAAAGGAGTTAACAAGGGTCCACGTTCTTCAGTCCTTTTCTCTCCACTTGCATCTTCTGAATGGGCTATGACAATGTTCCAAATGGTCATAGAGCCTTCAGATTACTCATTCATATTCTCATTCGCTTCCTCACTTTCTTCGTATACTCATGCATTCTCACTTGCCTTTTCTTGATCCTCATCTTCACTCTCAGAATTATCCTCTTCTTAACTATTCTTTTATTCTTCCCCAGAATCATCCACTTGTTCTCCTATCATATCTTCTGTCTCACTCTCCTTCTCTTCACCAGAATCTCCCTCATTCTTATTCTTTTCCTCTTCATTAGCAATGTCTTGAGTAGTATGTCCTCATGACTGCCCACAACTCTTTCTTCCTTTTCACCCCCATTATCATCTTCATCCCCCGTCCAACTGAATGAAAGACCATCAGATGCCTTATTTTGTACTGGTTCTTTACTCCCTTCCCCCTCAACCACAAGCACCACAATAGTGGTTTCTACCTCTTTCTCCATAGTTCCTGCACTCTTTTCTACAGTAAGTTCCTCCACTTGTGGTTTATCACTTGTAGGTGGAAGAGTATCTAAGGGTGCAACATCTATTGCGAATACCAGAACATCTAATTTTGAAGGAGGGGGTTGTACCTAACTTGTAGTGACTGGCACTAATCCCCCCTGAACCATAGCTTCCTTGACCAGTGTGTCTACTTGAGCAGTAGCATCAGATACTACCTTGACATTTGATCACGCTCAACTATGTCTAATAAAAGATTAAACGGGCGTTGCAAATATAATTCGGGGTATTATGCCCAGAGTCGATCCCACAGGGAATTTA
>ML346186.1:0-37937 GCA_005239505.1 Nicotiana paniculata
TTTGATGAAATTCATTGTATCTATGTATATGCTCCGGTTACGGAGGGAACTTGCTAGTTGAGAGCTGAGTACATTGTAAAGAAAGGAATTGTACCATGTAATTTATACTTGTTTGTTTCATATGTTTACTCTGTTTCATATTTATTCATTTCTTTACCATAGCTGATATTATTGGACCATTAGTAAGTGTCGAAGTCGACCCCTCGTCACTACTTCTTCGAGGTTAGACGGGATACTTACTGGGTACGCGTTGTTTTCGTACTCATGATACACTTGTTGTACATTTTAATGTACAGGTACATGTATGGATAGTGGCCTTGTGGGCGCAGCAGCGTGGTTGATACGGGGACTTAGGTGAGCTGCATCTTATGAGATGATCCGCAACCAGCAGAGTCTCTTTCAGAGTACTTGTATCTTTCTTTCTGTCAAAATTTGTATTTCGGACAGTTATTGTATTTTATTTTACTTCCCAGTAAATGCTCATGCACTTGTGACACCGGGTTCTGGGATGTATATGGGATTGGTTAGTATTGAAAAGTAGTTGAAGATATTATTACTTACTTGGTGAAGCTCATTATTTATTGTTTAATGTAAGGAAAAGAAATGGCGCGCGGTTAATCAAGAATATCATAATGGGGCGACAACCAGTCCATGCCAAGATAACATAAAAGTCTACCATGTTGAGCAATAATAAATCAACTCTAGTCTTAAAACTACTAAGAGCAATCAAACACGACTGATACACGCGGTCCACAACAAGAGAACCACTAGGTGAGTGGCTTCAAAAGTGAGAGATTCCGGAATGGAAATGGGAGCGGATCACTAAGGATTTCGCTGTTGGACTCCCACGGACTCGGTGGAGGTTTGATGCAGTTTGGGTGATTGTGGATAGGCTGACCAAGTCAGCTCATTTCATTCCTGTGATGGCTACCTATTCTTTCGAGCAGCTAGCTCAAATTTATATCCGCGAGATCGTCAGGCTTCATGGCGTACCGGTATCTATCATCTTTGACAGGGGTACGCAGTTTACATCACGGTTCTGGAGGGTCGTAAATAATGAGTTGGGTACTCGAGTATAGTTGAGCATAACATTTCACCCTCAGACGGATGGACAGTCCGAGCGCACTATTCAGATATTAGAGGATATGTTTCGTGTGTGTGTGTGATGGAGTTTGGAGGTTCGTGGGATCAGTTCTTTCCACTTGCGAAGTTTGCCTACAACAACAGTTATCAATCAAGCATCCAGATGGCACCATATGAGGCTCTATATGGTAGGCGGTGTCGGGCTACAGTGGGTTGGTTCGAGCCGGGCAAGGCTAGATTATTGGGTATAGACTTGGTTCAGGATGCCCTGGATAAGGGGAAGATGATTCAGGATCGACTTCCCACAGCCTAGTCCAGACAAAAGAGTTATGTGGATCGGAAGGTTCGTGATGTTGCATTCATGGTTGGAGAGCGGGTCTTGCTCGGGGTTTCGCCTATGAAGGGCCTTATGAGGTTCGGAAAGAAGGGCAAGTTGATCCCAAGGTTCATTGTTCCCTTTGAGGTGTTGCGGCGAGTTGGGGAGGTTGCTTATGAGCTTGACTTACCTCCCAGTCTAGCAGGAGTTCATCCGGTATTCCATGTTTCTATGCTCTGGAAGTGTCACGGTGATCCGTCTTATGTGTTGGATTTCAGCTCATTCCAGTTGGACAAGGATCTATCTTATGTTGAGGATCAAGTGGCTATTTTCTATAGGAAGGTCAGAAAGCTGAGGCCAAATAACATTGCTTCCGTGAAGGTTCAGTGGAGGGGTCAGCCAGCCGAGGAGGCGACTTAGGAAATCGGGCATGATACGTGCAACCGTTATCCTCATCTTTCACCGCTTATGGTATGTCTCTATACTCGTTCGAGGACGAATGATTGTTTTGATATGGGGAAGATGTAACGACCCGGTCGGTCGTTTTGAGAGTAATCGCCTCGATCCCTTGTTTACTGCTTTCCTCGTATCTTTTTATACTTACATGACTTGCCAGGAGGTTTTTGTTGTGGTTTCGGAGTGAATCGGGACACTTAGTCCCTAAACGGAAGCTTAAGTCTTAGGATTTTGACTGTAGTTAGAACTGTGTGAAGAAGAATCTGGAATGGAGTTTCGTTAATTCCGTTAGCTCCGTTGGGTGATTCTGGACTTAGGGGCATGTGTGGATTGTGTTTTGGAGGTTTGTAGCTTATTTAGGCTTGAAATAGCTAAAGTCGAATTTTTAGAGATTTTGGTCGGAAGTGGACTTTTTGATATCGGGGTCAGATTCTGATTTTGTAAGTTGGAGTAGGCTCGTAATGTTGAATATGAATTGTGTGCAAAATTTGGGGTCAATCGCACGTGGTTTGATAGGTTTCTGCATCAGTTGTATAAATTTGAAGTTTTAAGTCCATTAAGTTTGAATCGGAGGGTGATTCGTGTTTTTAGTGTTGTTTGATGTGATTCGAGGGCTCGACTAAGTTTGTATGGCATTTTATGACTGGTTGGTATGTTTGGTTGGGGTCTCGGTGGCCTCGGGTGTGTTTCAGATGCTTAACAGATTGAATTTGGACTTAGGCAATTGCGGGAGTTTCTGGTCTTCTGGTGTTCCGCACTTGCGGTGGGGAGGCCGCAAGTGCGGACTTGCACGTGCGCAAAGAAGAACGTAGGTGCAGTTTGGTCAAGTTTGTCTGTGAGCGCATGTATGAGAAGGGTGCCGCATCTGCGCATCCGCAGATGCGGAGGAAGGATCGCAGGAGCGAGAATGGGCGGCCTGGGCAGGGTCGTAGATGCAGAAGGCTATCCGCATAAGCGGGCCCGCAGGTGCGTGCCCTGGTGTGCACAAGCGGAGTATTGTGCCTTAAGTCGTTTCCGCACCTACGAGGGAATTTCTGCAGGTGCAGCATCGCAGGTGCAACAGTAGGTCCGAAGATGCAGAATCGTTGGGCAGAAAAGATCAAGTTCGAGGGTTTGATTCTCATTTTCAATTTTGAGACTTGAGAGCTCGGTGTGAGGCGGTTGTTCAAGGTTTCTTCAAGGAAATTTTGGGGGTAATTGATTCTAACCTGGATTGGACAATATTTGATGAATATATTGCTATTTTCATCATCTAATTAGGGATTTGAGTTGGAAATTGGGGGGGGGGGGGGGNGAAAGTGGGGGGGGGGGGGGATGGTAGAAACTTCCTAGACTAAAACCTTGAGTTTTGAAAGGCGATTTGAGGTCAGATTCGAGTAATTGGACTCATGAGTGAATAGGTGTTCATATTTTGTGACTTTTACCCGATTCCGAGATATGGGCCCGGGGAGGCTTTTTGGGGCGATTTCCTAATTTCTTGCTTTAGCTTAGATTTCATTAATTAGATTAGTTTCTTATAGATATATTTATGGTATGTAATTTATTTTGGCTAGATTTGGGCCATTCGGAGTCGGATATTCGTGGGAAAAGCATTGCTACCGATTGATTGAGCTTGGTTCGAGGTAACTGGCTTGCCTAACCTTGTGTGGGGGAAATATCCTTAGGATTTGGTGTTATTATGATATGTGAGTGCCATGTACACGAGATGACGAGTGCGTACACGGTCTATTTGTTGAAAAACCTGATTGTTTACTGAGTAATAACATGTTTTCATCTTAATTGAGTATACTAGCATGTGTAGTTATCCTGTTAGCCTAGAATAGCATGTCTACGTGTCTTAATTGCTTATCTGAGCTCTTTGCAGCATGCTTAGTGGGTTCCTGCTTCTTTTATTGACTTGTACTTTGTCTAAACTGTAGACTTTCTTAATGTAACTGTTATCTTCATTTTGTTTGAGCTGCGTTGCTTTGGGACAACGGGACGGTATCCTGGGAGATTCCCCTACATGTTTACTTTTGAGACTACGAGACGGTATACTGGGAGATCCCCCTGCACATTTACTTTTAAGACTACGAGGCGGTACCTCGGAAGTTCTCCCTGAATATTTATTTTGGGACTACGAGACGGTATCTCGTGAGTTTTTCCCCGTTGTTTAACCTGTGTGTTGTACTATTAATTGTTGTATTTCCTTTTGTTAAATTCTAGTCTATTATTATATTGTATATCTTCTGCCTTATTTATTATTTACCAATGGGCCTGACCTGACCTCGTCACTACTCGACCGAGGTTAGGCTTGGCACTTATTAGGTACCATTGTGATGTACTCATGCTACTCTTCTTCACATGTTATCGTGTATAGATCCAGGTACATCATTCCATCCTTGCTATTAGTTGTGCACCTGCTACTATTACGGAGACTTCAAGGTACATCTGCCGTGTCTGCAGACCTAGGTGTCCCCATCTTTCTCTTTGTGTAGCTCTTCCTCTACTACTTCTAAATGCTAATGTATAGAACAATTAGTAAATTCTTAGAAGCTTGTGACTTATGATGTTCCGGTTCTTAGGAAAATTCTGTATGTATTTTTCGAGATTTGTTATTGTATATGCGTAGAGGCATTTCTATCAATTATTTAATTATTGTTGTTGTTAGTGGTTTAGATTTATGTTGTAACGATCTGACCGGTCGTTTTGAGCTCTAGCGCATCTTTCATTGGTTCGAAGTTGTGAGCAGCTCCATTTCAGGTATTATGACTTTTAGGTGTTGTCGGAATTGAATTTCGCAAAGTTTAGAGTTGATTTGGAAAGAAAATTCTCATTTCAGAAGCCTTAAGTTGGAGAAATGGACTAAGATTGGAATTTGGAGTAAACAACCTCGGAATTAGGATTTGAGGGTTCCTGCAGGTTCGTATGATGATTTCGGACTTGGGCGTATGTCCGGATCGGGTTTTGGATAACCCGGGAGCGTTTCGGCATATATTGTGGAAGTCGGCATTTTTGAAGGAATTTCCTAAGTTTGTCTTGAAGCGTATTTCAGTGATATTGATGTCTGTTTGGGATTCCGCGTCTGAGAATAGCTTCTTATGGTGAATCTGGAGTTGGGAGAACAATCGGAAGTGAATTCGAATGTCCGGAGGTCATTTTGAAGTCATTTGGCTAAAGATAGGAATTTGAAGGTTTTTGGAGAAATCCGACCGGAAGTGGAAATTTTGATATCGGGATCGGAATGAGATTTCGGAAGTTGGAGCAGGTCCGTAATGTCAAATATGACTTGGGTGCAAAATTTGGGGTCAATCGAACGTGATTTGATAGGTTTCGGCATCGGATGTAGAAGTTGGAAATTTCTAAGTTCATGAAGTTGGAATATGGGTGTGATTCGTCGTTTTGATGTGGTTTGATGTGATTTAAGGCCTCGAGCAAGTCTGCATTATGTTTTGGAATAGGTTGGTATAATTGGACGGGGTCCCAGGGGCCTCGGGTGGATTCCGGGTGGTTAACGGAACAATATTTGAAGTTAGATGATGAGCTGGAATTGTTGTCATCTGGTGTGACTGAACCCGTGAGGATTTGGCCGCAGGTGCGGCTATGGCGCCGCAGGTACGAAGAAGTGGTGGTCTGGCTGGGAGCGCAGGTGCGATGGTATTTCCGCACCTACGAAGTCGTATATACGAGTTGTGGGGCGCAGGTGCGAAGTTGTCTTGAGCTGAGGAAAGCTCAGGCGCGGAGGCTTGGTCGCACCAGTGGAATCGCAGGTGCGAGAGTTGGATCGCAGGTGCGAAAAATGTCCTGGGCAGAATGTTTTAAAACAGAGATTGTTGGTCATTTCCTTCTATTTTTCCTTTGGTTTGGTCAATTTTGGGAGGCTTCAAAGAGAGGATTTCTTCATACAATGATAGGTAAGTAATTCCTTCATGTTTCTAAGTTAAATACAAGGTTATTTCATGGAATTATACATGAGACTTGTAGGAAAATTGGGAAAAATCTTAAGAAACCTAGAAATTTGTAATTTGGATTTAACCACAAATTTGAGCATGGAATTTTGAGTAAATTGTATATATGAACTAGTGGAGCTCTGGGTAGAATATATCTTCGAGAAATTTCGGATTCCGGGCACGTGGGCTCGAGGGCATTTTGGCAATTCACCGAGCGAAGATAGGAAAGTATATAATTTGAATTTGTTGTGAGTATTAGGATGAATTTTCATTTCTTTGCCTGTTATGTGGTAGTTTTGGGGCGTTGTGCATCCATGGGAGTCGTCGGAAGGGCTTGGAAGCCGGTTATGGGACTTCGGAGCGAGGTAAGTCTCCTTTCTAACTTTGTGATGGGGAATTGTCCCCCTAGGTGAACTAATTAAGTACGTGTTACTATTTGCGGGGGGCTACGTACGCACGAGATGACGGGAGTCCATGCGTAGCTACTATTATGCCATGTCTGGGTAGCCTAGGAACCACTAGCATGCCTTACCTGTTGTACCTATGATCTTGTCTGTAACATTAGACAGCTAGTATAATCGAAATTTTTATAGAATGAATAAGGAAGACTAGAGTTTATTTTTCTTAATCATCTAAAAAGAGAATTTATTTCCTTCGCGGGCAATTGTATTTCCGGGTAAGGCTATATTATTAAACAGTACAAAAACTTGGCAAATGAATTTCGAGAAAGGATTTAAATACTATTTTGTGGTTTTTAAAATAGAAATCTGTCATTTACTGGAGTATTTGTTTTCCCAACGTATTCGGGGTGGATTGTTGATTGTGCATGACTGTATGTGACCGCTTCACAATTTACATTCCGCGAGCGGAGTGTTATTTCCCCTGCTCCCATGGGGTCGGGCCGTACGCCACGGCGGATTGAAAGATACACTTATGGTTCAAGTCGTTCGACCCTCGGCAGTGCATAGATATATTTATTTTATTGAAAGGTGCACTTATGGTTCGGGCCATTCGACCCTCGCCAGTGCATAGACATGATTATTTTATTTGAAATGTGCACTTATGGTACGGGCCATTCGATCCTCGGCAGTGCACAGAGATGATTATTATGATGGCTCAAGCCGGTTGTCCTTATCCCGTATGCGCAAGCTAAATCGTTAAATGTTTTTCATGGATTTTTGGAGTGATAAGATATTTGGGGGTAAACAAAGAAGTAATTGTTTATTTAATACATTTGGGGGAAAATGAGGAAGTAGTAACTGTTTATTTACTTCCAGTATTTACTTGGATTTCAGAGCCTGATATATTTGTTGCTCTACTACCT
This sequence comes from Nicotiana paniculata, assembly GCA_005239505.1. Lineage (NCBI taxonomy): Eukaryota > Viridiplantae > Streptophyta > Magnoliopsida > Solanales > Solanaceae > Nicotiana > Nicotiana paniculata. Next base: position 7,109 of record ML346186.1, read on the forward strand.
TTACATTCCTACCGTGTTCATCATATGCTGTTAAATTAAGTTGTTGGACCTTAGTAAGTGTCTAATTCGACCTCTCGTCACTACCTCTCTGAGGTTAGGCGGGGGACTTACTGAGTACACGTTGTTTTTGTACTCATGCTACACTTGTTGTGCATTTTTATTGCACAGGTACTTTCATAGTGACATGGCTGAATTGGAGACTTAGGCGAGCTGCACCATCCGGAGGCGATCCGCAGCTGACTTAGTCTCCCTCATACTGTATTTATTTTCATTTTAAATTCCTTGTCCAATTTGTATTTCGGACAAGCTTTGTGCTGATTGTATAAATTCTTAGAAATTGCTCATGTACTTGTGACACCGGGTTCTAGGATGTGTTGGGATATATTTGCTAAAATTTAATATTCAAACCATTGTTTATATAAAATATTTTATTTATTTAATATGTAATAAAGTGAAAGGAAATGATTTTTCATAAATATTAAAACAAGAATTTATTTCGACTATTTAATGATTGGCTTGCCTGACGGTGGTGTCCGGGGCCATCACGACCTTTGTAGATTTTGGGTCGTGACAACATGGTATCAGAGCGCTAGGTTCCCTTAGGTCTCACGAGTCATGAGCAAGTCTTGTAGAGTCTTGCGGATCGTTACGTAGACGTCTGTACTTATCTTCGAGAGGCTACAGGGTTGTTAGGAGTACCTCCTTTCTTGATCCCTCATCGTGCGATTCAATTCCTTTTGAGGCTTATGCCTATTCTTATTCCTACTCAATCTTACGCGTCGCGGAGCGCTTTCTATGAATCAGGATTTTGAGGAACGGATATGGTGCGAGATGTTTCCCATGTGTAGTTGGATGAGGATGTTGTTGTTACCTTGCAGAAGAATATTATGTTGTTTCAGCTCAGTTGATATGTTTCTGAGAACTTTGAGGCGATGCTAAGGTTGCGATAATGGTTACGATTGGTTATCGCGCGATGTCGATATGATGATAGAATGTTTGCCCATAGGTTGGGGGTGATGAATGGCTTGAAGGGAGGTCTTCTCAGAGTGTGATTTCGAGATTTGAGTATTTAGATTCCTGCGGAAGGAAGGCAATTGATCTATATATGGCCAGGTTGTGGATTGATAAAGTAGTAAGACTTGGTGTTTCAAGTAAGGTGGAATATTTACCTGTGACGTATTATCGTCGTCCTTGATCGAACGGAATGTGTTAAGTTCGTCAGAGCCATGGTTTCTTCGGGTGGATGGGGCCAGAGTATGGTGAAGGAGTATTGAAGAATACGGTTGGCAGAGAATGATATTAAATTGAGACTAGGCGGTGGTTTCGTTTCTAGGAGGCCAGGTGTAGGAAGCGGAAGTCGAGCAGTCACAAAGTGGGGGAGCGGAAGCATAGTGGTGAATTAGAAGGTATTGTAGCGTAGTTAGTAGATGTCCATGGGGAGCGGACAGACTGGTAAGGTTGGTGAATGAGAACGGGCTTAGGATGGAGTATTGATGATGTAGAGATAGTGCAGTATGGCGCCGTTGAAAGGTGTCAGTTGGTGAATTACATAGGTGGGTTATCTCCGGTGAATAGGTTAGCGGTTGCATGGTTGGCATGTTTCCGAGAGAGATTCTAGTGGCTATTCGGTAGGAGGAAGAATGTGTGAATGATGCTAGAGAATTTGAGTATTTAGGGAGTGCTAGCAAGAGAATTTGGAGGGATTGGACAGATTGGTTGAGTAAGAACATGTTAACAAAGGAGAAAGGATATCGGCAGGGTCTAGAGTGGTGCAAGGAGTAGCTTCGGGCTAAGTGGGGGAGTCCCACCATCTGCAGTTGGGTTGTAGGGTTGTCTTCTCATGGGGTTGCGGATTGTCGACGCGGCGGCAAGTTATCATAGTAAGGGAAAGGAGTAAAATGGTGATTTTGCGTGGGATTTGATGAATGTGCGCAAAAGTTGGCCCTGTCAGACCGGGTTTAGGCTTTGGAAGGTTCAGAATTTATGCTTAAGGCATAGGCGAGTTGTATGGATAGTGACTCAATCACGTGCTTCATTGAAAAGGGTGTCCATGTGCTAGAAGAGCCTTGGAGTTGTTGTGTTCAGGGCCAGTCAGAGTGGGTGACTCTCAATAGCGGTCTTAGTGAATTCAAGAGTTAAGAAGTGGCGTTTAAGGGTTTCAGGCGGCAGTATGATCAAGGATTGAGCTTATGCAGCGTAGTTCCGGAGAAAAGGAAAATGGTTGGGATTCTATGATTTGTTTTAGCGTGCAGGATAGTATTAGAGGAGTGAGAGAAATAACCTTCGGATTGTAGAAAGACTATCAGGAGGGTACGAGACGGGTTGCGGGATTTAGGCAGCATGGTCTCGCGAATCAAGGTCACTCGGGATGAGTGAGGTTTGAGTTTGCTATGGGATGAAGGAAGTTACTATTATTCCTGAGGCAATTGAACATGACTAAAAGAAGATAGATTGATTAGCCATGGTTGAAATGACACATTTACGGCAGTGATCAGTTCCTTCGATGTGAATAATTTATGCATGTGGTTGTGCCAGTGTGTGCGGGGCTTGTCGACCGTCGTAATGCATTTCATGTGGGAGCATTTGAGTGTTATGGCCTGTCAGGTGTAGGCGGATCCCGAAAGGGTTATGGTGGTATAGACTACTACTTAAGGATTTGCATGTTGGGTGATTGTGGGAATTCACTCGTGTGTTGAGATGGTACTCTTGAATTGAGTTAAATAAAAGGTTTCTATATGATGAAGTGTTCACCCTATGGGTGGTTCAGAAGTTATGATAGAATTCTTGAGCTACCTCCTATTGGCATGTTAGGTGCGGTAGGAAGTATGTAACTAGGAGTGAGAATCGAGATTGCGATTCAGTGTTGACAAGGATGTCATGAGCTCGAATGAGCAAGGAAAAGTGATTTGAAAGTTCAGAGTAAGCTGGTGTTATCTTCAGTGTCACCTGAGATCGATATTCGGTGGAATAGGCTTTGTACCTTGATCATGGGTTCTTGATGTGTTGTGCACTATTAGTGTGGTCGGTGATGCGAATGTGCAGATTTGTTACCTGGTGTGGAAAGTCGTGGGAGCGTAACCACGAGAAGATTGTACAAGTGTGACATGTAGCCACTTAATGGATTGAATATTGGACCGAGTATAAAGAAGTGCAATATTGCTTATTTGAGAATTTATGCTTGGAAGGCGTTCAGTTCATTTGGTTGTGGACTGTGGGGTGTTTGTCCCGGCTATGATGGTTGTTCTTGCGTATTATGAGAGGAAATGGGTTAATATGGACCCAGGTAAGGCTATTGGCCTAGTTCGGTGAGAGCGAGGTAAACTCGATGCTTATGGATGGATTTAAATATGATTATGGGCTTCATGTGAGTCAGATATGTTCATTTCAGTATAGCGCTCCTCAAGGAAGGGTGTTGGGATATCAGGTGTTGTTCCGTCTTCGTCAAATTCATGTGATAATACGATTGTGCCGTGTGAGTTGTGAAACAGCTTGATAATTTCTTATATGTTGAGATCTCCGCGTAGTGATTATGTTATGTGAGCAGGACAACTCTTGAGATCCAGAGTATATCTATGTATCGCACCTCAGATGTGCTTAAGTTATGTAAGCATATGGATTTATCAGTCTCCCCAGGATTGTATTATGCACTTAGCGTGCTTATGATCGATATTCAGTAATTTGTAATAGTGAGCAATTCAGCTCCACGTATATTTCCTTATGTGAATTTATGATGGGATCGGGTGGCACGCCACCACAAGTGTGTTATTGGGATCGAGTGGCACGCCGCCACGGGTATGTTATTTGGATCGGGTTGCACGCCGCAACAGTGTGATGACGAGTAAGGTTCCCGTATTTATTTTCTTATGTTTTACTTTCTATTTTCTAAGAAGGGTTCATAATAAGTTGTATGAGTAGAATAGTCCCTTCCTGGGTCGTTTCTTATTATCATGTTCGAATTATGGCCTATTGGCGTGATGTGGTATCATGTGAGGTTGTTGGTCATGTTTGGGGTGAATTATTGTCTGAGCAGTTCATACTGGGTGAGACGAGATTATCATATCAGGGATCAGTGCGATAAGGTTATGTGAAGTGTATATTAAAGAACAAATACCATTATTCAGGTTCATAATGAGGTGATGATTCTAGTCAAGATGAGATATTCAATGATTTGTTGACTCTGCAGTTGGGTATGAATTTCTACACATCTCCTCCGTTGTGGTGGTATCGTCAACATTATAGCAGGATGTATGTATATTTGTTATGAGGTGCATCGAGAGCATCAGATTCGTGAAATTTGGCTATTAAGGTTTAGGGAGTGTCATTGTGGTCAGATGATGAGTTATGCGGTGCGTGGTGTTGATTCAGCAAAGGTATGCGGTCATGTTCTAGTACATCGTGTAGTAGTTGATACGGTGTTTATATATTGGAACTAGGCCTGGCAGAGAAAATTCAGGTGTGGGAACTAGGCTCTGAGCCTATTATATGGATAAAGGTAGAAATCTTCAGATCTGATCAAGCTAATGTACTCAACTGGATTATGGTAGCACGGGCAGGTGCTCGAGGTGTTAAACAGTTATTTCAGATAACTCCAGAGCAGTTCTTAGCACGTTCGAGGATGATCATCTGTTTAAGTGGGGGAGAATGTAACGACCCGGCCAGTCGTTTTGAGCTCTAGCGCGTCGTTCAGCGGTTCGAAGTCGTGAGCACCTCCATTTCATGTATTATGACTTTTAGGTGTGGTCGGAATTGAATTTCGCAAAGTTTAGAGTTGATTTGGAAAGAAAATTCTCATTTCAGAAGCCTTCAGTTGGAGAAACGGACTAAGATTAGAATTTTGAGTAAACCACCTTAGAATCAGGATTTGAAGGTTCCTGCAAGTTCGTATGATGATATCAGACTTGGGCGTATGTCCGGATCGGGTTTTGGATAACCCGGAAGCGTTTCGGCGTATATTGTGGAAGTCGACATTTTTGAATGAATTTCCTAAGTTTGGCTTGAAGCGTATTTCAGTGATATTGATGTCCCTTAGGGATTCTGAGTCAGGGAATAGCTTCGTATGGTGAATCTGGAGTTGGGGGTACGATCAGAAGTGAATTTGGATGTCTGGAGGTCATTTTGAAGTCATTTGGCTAAAGATAGGAATTTGAAGGTTTTTGGAGAAATCCGACCGGAAGTGGAAATTTTGATATCGGGATCGGAATGCGATTCCGGAAGTTGGAGCAGGTCCGTAATGTCAAATATGACTTGTGTGCAAAATTTGGGGTCAATCGGACGTGATTTGATAGGTTTCGACATCGGATGTAGAACTTGGAAATTTCTAAGTTCATAAAGTTGGGATTTGGGTGCGATTCGTGGTTTCGATGTTGTTTGATGTGATTTGAGGCCTCGAGCAAGTCCGCATTATGTTTTGGAATAGGTTGGAATAATTGGATGGGGTCCTCGGGAGCCTCGGGTGGATTCCGGGTGGTTAACGGATCAATATTTGAAGTTAGATGAGGAGCTGGAATTGCTGTCATCTGGTGTGACCGCACCCGCGAGAATTTTCCCGCAGGTGCGGCTATGGCGCCGCAGGTGCGAAGAAGTGGTGGTCTGGCTTGGAGCACAGGTGCGATGGTATTTCTGCACCTGCAAAGTCGCAGATGCAGGCTATGGGGCGCAGGTGCGAAGTTGGCTTGAGCTGAGGAAAGCCGCAGGTGCGGAGGTTTGGTCGCACCTGCGGAATCGCAGGTGCGAGAGTTGGATCGCAGGTGCGAAAAATGGCCTGGGCAGAATGTTTTAAAACCGAGATTGTTGGTCATTTCCTTCCATTTTTCCTTTGGTTTGGTCAATTTTGGGAGGCTTCAAAGAGAGGATTTCTTCATGCAATGGTAGGTAAGTAATTCCTTCATGTTTCTAAGTTAAATACAAGGTTATTTCATGGAATTATACATGAGACTTGTAGGAAAATTGGGAAAAATCTTAAAGAAACCTAGAAATTTGTAATTTGGATTTTAACCATGAATTTGAGCATGGAATTTAGAGTAAATTGTATATTTGAACTAGTGGAGCTCTGTGTAGAATATATCTTCGAGAAATTTCGGATTCCGGGCACGTGGGCTCGAGGGCATTTTGGCAATTCACCGAGCGGAGATAGGAAAGTATATAATTTGAATTTGTTGTGAGTATTAGGATGAATTTTCATTGCTTTTCCCATTATGTGGTAGATTTGGGGCGTTGTGCATCCATGGGAGCCGTCAGAAGGGCTTGGAAGCCGGTTATGGGACTTCAGAGCGAGGTAAGTCTCCTTTCTAACTTTGTAAGGGGGAATTGTCCCCCTAGGTCAACTAATTAAGTATGTGTTACTATATGTGGGGGGCTACGTACGCACGAGGTAACGGGAGTCCGTGCATAGCTGTTGTACCTGTAATCTTGTTTGTAACATTAGACTGCTACTATAATCGAAATTTTTATTGAATGACTAAGGAAGACTAGAGTTTATTTTTCTTAATAATCTAAAAAGAGAATTGATTTCCTTCGCGGGAAATTGTATTTCCGGGTAAGGTTATATTATTAAACAGCATAAAAATTTGGCAAATGAATTTCGAGAGAGGATTTAAATACTATTTTGTGGTTTTTAAAAGAGAAATCTGTCATTTACTTGAGTATTTGTTTTCCCGGCGTATTCGGGGTGGATTGTTAATTGTGCATGACTGCATGTGACCACTTCGCAATTTACATTCCGCGAGCGGAGTGTTATTTTCCCCACTCTCATGGGAGCGGGCCGTACACCACGGCGGATTGAAAGATGCACTTATGGTTCAGACCGTTCGACCCTCGGCAGTGCATAGATATGACTATTTTATTGAAAGGTGCACTTATGGTTCGGCCTGCTCGACCCTCGTCAGTGCATAGACATGATTATTTTATTTGAAAGGTGCATATATGGTACGGGCCGTTCGATCCCCAGCAGTGCACAGAGATGATTATTATGATGGCTCAGGCCGGTTGTCCTTATCCCGTATGTGCATGCTAAATTGTTAAATGTTTTCAATGGATTTTTGGAGTGATAAGATATTTGGGGGAAAATAAAGAAGTAATTGTTTATTTAAGACATTTGGGGGAAAATGAGGAAGTAGTAATTGTTTATTTACTTCCAGTATTTACTTGGATTTCAGTGCCTGATATATTTGCTGCTCTACTACCTTTGCATGCCTACCGTGTTCATCATATGTTGTTAAATTAAGTTGTTGGACCTTAGTAAGTGTCTAATTCGACCTCTCGTCACTACCTCTCTGAGGTTAGGCGGGGGACTTACAGAGTACACGTTGTTTTTGTACTCATGCTACACTTGCTATGCATTTTTATTGCACAGGTACTTTCATAGTGACATGGCTGGTTTGGAGACTTAGGCGAGCTACACCATCCGGAGGCGATCCGTAGCTGACAGAGTCTCCCTCATACTGTATTTATTTTCATTTTAAATTCCTTGTCCAATTTGTATTTCGGACAAGCTTTGTGCTGATTGTATAAATTCTTAGAAATTGCTCATGTACTTGTGACACCGGGTTCTGGGATGTGTTGGGATATATTTGCTAAAATGGAATATTCAAACCATTGTTTTACTTAACAGATTTTATTTAGTTAATATGTAATAAAATGAAAGGAAATGATTTTTCATAAATGTTAAAACAGGAATTAATTTCAACTATTTAATGATTGGCTTGCCTGACGCTGGTGTCGGCGCCATCACGACCTTTGTAGATTTTGGGTCGTGGCATATGTTTTCATTTTCGTTTTTATAAATATTAGTCTTACCTAGTCGTAGACACTAGGTGTCATCGCGACCTCTCACGGAGGGAAGATTGGATCGCGATAGTTGGAAAAGCAGACTAGGGAGTGGGGACCCTATGTCTAAAATAACTTGAACTAGGGAGTGGATACCCTATGTTGGAAAATGCAGCTAGGGATTGGAGACCCTATTCAACCATGATTTTGAATTTTCTTTCTTTTCATTTTCATCATCATTTTTCATTTTTTTATAAAGAGACTGAGTAAAATGCGGGAAAGAATTTGGAGAAGACTTCACTTTTGGAGTTGTTGCTGCTGCATAGCTGTTTCTAGTTCCCGCGTAGTTTCTTTTCAGTTGCACCTACTTCTTGCAAGGTTGATTTTGGATTGCGCATGTTTCCTGTTTTTCAAACAAAGAACAAATTGTCAGTTTGAAACGGTGGTTGGTTTTACGGCCTTGAGTATTTCAGTCACTTGATCTTGGCCCAACTTTTATGATACTTTCAACTGCAACTGGTTGTTTCCTGAATATCGATTTCAAGTTCTGGAACTGGAGAACCTTTGGATTTACAAACTTTTCCATGACGGTCGGTCATGTGGGACTTAACCTTTTCAACTTTATTTTTTCCTTTGTGGTAGTTCACTTTTGAATTCTTTCCTCCAAGACTTTCAATTTCAGAGCATTAGAGAGCCTTTGGCTTTTCAAACTTTTCCAAAAATGGTTAGCCACTTGGGACATAAACTTTTCAACTTCATTTTTCCCTTGTAGGCACTTTCAATTTTATTTCCTCCTTTCGAGAGTTTTTTTATTTCAAAGCATCAGCCACCATGGTTTGTCGAGGTTGACTTGATGCCCTTGCCGAGGTTGGGTGCCTTCTTGCATATTAGCTTATATCAAACAAAAACCCTGTAAATTAGTCTTGCCATCCCTTCTTTGCCTTAGTTTTGGAGCAAAGCTAGACCAAAAGGGATTCAAAGAAAAACAAATAATGGAATGAACAATGAATTTAGACAAGAGGTATCCCTTCGAGGAAAGGAAAGAAGGACTAATCTGGAGTACATGCGGACTTCAATGAACATGACATGCCTTTTGGGCTGGATGCTTGATCTGTATAAACCGTCTGACTCTCAGCAATTCATCACAACTTTTGCCTCGAAGAGAAATCTTGCCATGACTGTGTCGATGCCAATGGCTGTGAAGATCCTCTTTTCGGTCACAAGTGCCCTTTGCGGGTTTTCACCAGCTGACCTCTCTCATTTCTCTTCTCATCATCTCCTTATAGTGCCCTTTGCGGGTTTTCACTAATAAGACTCTCTCATTTTCATTTTCATTTTCTCTGCTCGCCATCGCCCTATGGTGACCGTGAGGGTTTACACTGATAAGACTCTCTCATTTCATTTCTCTCATTTTGGTTGCATCATATCCAAGGACTATATCCTCCAGTTCTTGAACATTCTCGTTGATTTGTCGGAAGGACTTGAAGAGGATTTGGGCCAAAAAGGATTTGGATTGAATTACAACTTTGGAATCTTTCAGGGGACACCATCATCGAACCATTGTAACATATGCCCTAGTTTCAACTTTTGGGGGAAAGTGGATTTTTATTTTGGTGTGAATTACAAGTGCAAAATTCGTAAAGCTCCATCGCTGAGACCTTCAGAGTTTCGATCTAATCTTAGATTTGAAAAATCCTTGGTTGAAATCTAATGGGTAGTTGGATTAGTTTTCATAACATCATTGTGAATCTAACCCTAAAGTTTGGATTGACATGGAGTGGAAACTTGAAGAAGAAACTCCATTGTTGAAGCTTGCTTCAAAACTTGAAAATGAGTTTTGTTGATTTGGTAATTGTTTGAAGAAATTGTTGCTTGAGGTTTGTTCATGGTGTTATAGGGAACTTGTATCTCAAATTAGGTGAGGCATGGTGAATATTTGAGGTGTTTTTTGATTGAATTTGGGATTGAAAATGAAGAACTTGAGGAAGAATGCTGGAATTTCGAGTTTTGCAGGAATAGCCACATCTTGCAGCACAACTTCGAAATTAGCCACTTTTGTCGAGTAACCCATCTCTGCCCAATTTCAAAAATAGCCTTTTCAGCTTGTTTCTTTTTATTTCTTTCTTTCTTTTTTTTCTTACTTATTCTAGCTAGTTTACTTAAGTATTAGTTCATACTTAGTGATAAACTAGTTTTTCTTGTGTGCTTTATTTTATTTCATGCTAATTTTATTTGTCCTTTTCTCTTTAGTTTTGTTATTAATTTTTTGTTTCCATTGTCCTTTAATTGATTTGGCTTCTTTGTTGAGTCACATAAACTCCATTCTCGCCCCGAAGTTGGAAGGTCCACTTGAAAGTACCTTGATTGAGTTTGATATCAACTTTGGATATTCATCCAAGAGTGAAAAAGGCTTGATGGTGAGATTCTTAGAGTATGTGCCTAAAGCCAAGTGCATTAGAGTGATACATGAGTTGTAAAATTTGAGTAAAATATTTGAGGGATACACAAAGGGAGTGAATTGGAGAGGTCAATTTATTTTTTTAACTTGTTTTCTTTGTTTGTAGGTACTATTGTCTTTGAATATTTGAGGTACTTCAACTCCAAAGGAGGGAGTCTCTAATGAGACCATTTTGGAGGCTTTACAAGCTTTGATTATGAAAGTTGACAACATGGAACATATGGTCAAGTCTCATGACAACCTTCTTAACCATTGGCAAGGCTTGTCACCTAATCCTAACCAAGAAGTAGGAACTAGTGCAACACCGCAAAAAGTTCTACTTCCACCGCACCACACATTGAAAGGCTAATCAAATTAAGCACAAGTTGCTAACAATCAAGTACCAAGACAAGGTCCACTTCCACAAGGTATACAAGCAAGAGTTTAGCATCAACAACAACCTTTTAGGCCACAACAACCGCAAAATAACTTGGATGATGATTTGGACTATGACGAGCAATATGAAGAACCGGCTAGATTCCAACCTAGAAGGAATGGACAAGGAGTCTTTACATGGAGAGGTGGAAGGCATGGTAGGAATTTTCAAGGTAGATACATGAATGATGCTTATGAATATGGTTAATATGGAAATGTTGGTAACGAGTAACATGGTAGAAGGTGGGGATAAGAAGAAGATCGGGGTCTTAATAACATCAGACTTCACTTGCTACTTTCAATGGAAGTAGTGACCCCGAGGAATTTTTAGAATGGAAAATACAAATGGAAAGGATGTTTGAGCTTAACAATTTATCCGATACAAATAGGTTCAAGCAAGCCATTTCTAAACTTGTTGGTTATGCTTCTTCTTGGTGGGAGAAAGAGAAACGGCATAGAAATAGAAATGGAGATATTGCCATTAACTCTTGGGTTTTGTGCCCGAAGAGTATGTGAATGACTTGCTTACCAAATTTTACTATATGAAGCAAGGAAACAAGAATGTGGAGGCTTACTTTGAAGAGTTGGAGACCACTAGGGTTAGATCCATTCTTGATGATAATGGAAGACTCGTGATTTCTAGATTTTTGGCGGGGTTAAGCATGAAATCTATAGCCAAATGACTTTGCACAAATTTGTTACTATACATGAGTCACTCCAAGGGACTATCAAGGTTGAAAATAAACTCCAAGAAGAGATCCAACTCAAACAGAGCAAATTCAAAAGTTACAACACTCCATGGAGAAAAAACAAGGAAACTTGGCAATCTCTTTCAAATGAAAATAAGCAAAAAGTTGACTCCAAGTGGAAAAATGACAAAGGCAAACCAAAGGTGGAGGCTAAGGAGGGAGGTAACAATTCTAAACTTTATTTACAAAATTCTAACTCAAATAGGTGCTACAATGTCAAGGATATGGTCATAAAATGGGTGAATTTCCTAGTAGAAGAACCATAATCCTTATGGAAGAAGCTTATAAAAGGGAAGAAAGTAGAGAATCATGTGAAGAAGAGGATCCTGAATGTGATGATGACGTAGAATATGACACTCCTAATTTACCTTTGTATGTTGCTAGGAGAGTGTTGAGTGCACAAGTGATGGAAGATATGAACCAAAGAGAGAACTTGTTCCATGGAAGGTGTAAGATTAAAGATCAAGTGTGTTCTTTGATTATTGATGGTAGTAGTTGTACTAATGTTGCTAGTGCTTCTATGGTTCAAAATTGAAATTGAAGACTCAAATACATACTCATCCTTATAAACTCCAATGGCTTAATGATTGTGGTGAACTTAAAGTGACTAGACAAGTCTTGGTGAGTTTCAAAATTGGAAAGTATGTTGATAATATTCTTTGTGATGTGGTGCCCATGCAAGTATGTCATTTATTGTTGGGGAGGCCATGTCAATATGACAAGGATGCACTCTATGATGGAAGGACTAATAAAGATTCTTTTGAGGAAAATGGCAAAAAAAATAGTTCTTACTTCTTTGACCCCGTTTCAAGTGAGTGAAGACTATTGGCATATAAATGAGTTGAGTGAGTGAGTTTGTGATGGATCCTGTCGTGGAACCAGGAAAGACACCCATTTTATCTAACTAAATACAATTTCCCATATAATGCCCTTTTTAACAAGTCTGAAATCAGTAATAATAATAATAAATCCAATATTTTAGGGAAAACCAGTTTATGACATTCAAAAGACCAAATCCTACTAACCCCGGATCCAGTGTCACACAGTCATGAGCTGCTAACACTTAATACAACCAAAGAAATGACTAACATAGCCTGAAAATAAATACAACAGGTAGAAAGGAAAGAGAAGACGAGATCACGGTCGCCAGCTGCTACCTCGTCAACTCTGATGAAACTGTTGCGCTCACTGACCCGAGCTGAATTTCGTTGTACCTGGATCTACACACAAGGTGTAGGGGGTAACGTGAGTACACCAACTCAGTAGTAACGAAACCAAACTACGGGCTGAGAGGTAGTTGTGGACTAAGCCTCCGATAATTCAAATAACAGTATATAACTTGGACATGACAGTAATATATCAGGAATTAAACACGATGCATCAAGATATGTCTGTAACTCTGAATACTAGCATGAATGCATATAGAACAAAGAATGATGTATACTCAGTAATCACTCTCTCATAAGGTGGTCCACTCAGTACTAGAATATGGCCTTCTAATCTATCCCGGATATTACGTAAACATAAGTGACATAGTCACCAAGTACTGAGGAAAAAGGCCGATCCAGGCCCCACAGAGAAATCCATCTCCGGAACATGATAACCACGGAGAAATCCGTATCCGGAATAGAATACTCGAACAAATCCATGCCCAGGGCAATCCATCTGTCAATATCTGTGCGTTCACTGAGGGTGTATAGACTCCGGATGGGCTCCTTTCAGCCCAAGAGCTATATCAAGCCAACGAAGGCATGATTTCAGGATCACTGCGGTGTGCAGTCCCTAACTGTCTCAAAACTAGGCTTCAAGCCTCACTCAGTCAGTACCTTCCAGTCTCACTCACAATGCTATAACATATGAAAATCAGTCCAAACTAATGATAATATAGAATAAACTAGCAACTTACGAGACTGAGGCATGAAATATATACTATAACAGGATTGAGTACATGAAAGCAATAATCACAGATAGAGACAGCAATAATCGACCGTTCCGGTCTAAACATATCGGCGTGAAGCCTTAACATTTATATTTTGCATGATTTNACCCACGTCCCGAAATTCAGAAATTTTTATACCAAATTGTTCTTCATCATCTCACGAGTCCGTACATATAAAGAACACTAAATCCGGAGTCCAAATGACCCCTCAAATCACCATTTTAAAGATTCTTAATCCCAATCCTTAATCACCCAATTTACACTGATTTTTTTCCTAATTTCCACCATAGTTCCGACCTTTAATCACATATAAACGATTTTAGAGTTCAAAAATCTTACCTTGGTGAAGAACTATCGAATCCCCTCTTCAAAACCCTTCCAAAAGCTTCAAACCCGGATAAAATATTGAGAAAATGGCTAAAATTCACGAAGTCACGTTTTTAAACCTTATGCCCAGTAGGTCTGCACATGCGACCACTTACACGCACCTGCAGAACCACACCTGCGGATCCCAGGTGCGCACCTACGGAAAATCCCAAGAACTCTAATTCCGCACCTGCGATCGACCTCCCGCACCTGCGGCCTCGCAGGTGCGGCAAATACCTCGCACCTGCGGAAATCCCCTCACTTAGTCAAATCCATGCCCGCTCCTGCGGAACCGCACCTGCGGCTCCCCATCCGTAGGTGCGAAAAACACCAGCAATAGAACATAGCAGTGATAAAAATCATTCCAAACTCCCCGTTAACCATCCCATCCCGAGCCCCTCGGGACCCCAACCAAACATACTAACACCTCATATATGATCATTCAAACTTAGTTGCACTCCCGAAACACTAAAAATAACATCAAAACACCAGAATCACATCAAATTCAAGCCTAAGAACTTTGAAATTTCTAAAATCCTCCAACGATGTCGAAACTACCCAAAACAACTCCGATTAACCTGAAATTTTGCAGAAATATCCAAAATAACATTACGAGCCTGTTCCAACTGTCGGAATTCTATTCCGACCCTGATAGCCTATTTTCCACTACCGACCGAAAATCGCCAAAAACTAACTTTCGCAAATTCAAACCTAATTCTACATCGGGCATCACAAAAATATTCCGAACACACTCCTAAATACCAAATCACTTAACTAAGCTATCCACGCCATAAAATCCGTATTCCGAGGTCGTTTACCAATAAGTCAACTCTCAATTGACTTTTTCCATTATAAGGTTATCTTTAAAGGCTAAACGACTGAACTTCACTACAACCATTCGATTTCAAGCCTATCGACTCTAACACATCAATAACAAAATAACCAACCTATGACAAGTCAATAACAGCGATTATAATGCAGGTTTTTACGTAACGGCGGATCGGATAGTTACGTTCTCCCCCTCTTAAACAAACGTTCATCCTCGAACGGGTCTAGAAACATACCTAGAGTCTCAAACAAGTGAGGATATTTGCTCTGCATCTCCCGCTCGGTCTACCAAGTAGCCTCATCCACTGGCTTACTTCTCCACTGCACCTTCACTAAATCTATCTCCTTTGACCTCAACTTTCTAACCTCGCGAGCCAAAATAGCCACTGGCTCTACCTCATAAGACATATCATACTCGAGCTGAACTGTGCTGAAGTCTAAAACAAGAGACGGGTCACCCCACATATATTTTGAGCATCGACACATGAAATACCGGATGAACACTCGATAGAATAGGTAGCAAGGCAAGTCTATAAGCCACCTCTCGGACCTTCTGAAGCACCTCGAAAGGACCAATAAACTGCGAACTTAGCTTTCCTCTCTTTCCGAACCTCATAACACCCTTCATGGGTGATACCTTTAACAGTACCTTATCCCCTTCCATAAAAGACACACCCCAAACCTTCTGGTCCACATAACTCTTCTGTCTAGACTGCGCCAAGTGAAGTCGCTCCTGCATCAACTTCACCTTCCCCAAGCATCCTGAATCAAATCTGTGCCCAATAACTTAGCCTCACCAGGCTCGAACCAACCAACCGGATATCTAAACCTCCTACCATATAAAGCCTCATACGGGGCCATCTAAATACTGGACTAGTAGTTGTTACTATATGCAAACTCCGCTAGTGGCAAGAACTGATCCCATGAACCACCAAAATGAATCACACAAGCTCATAACATGTACTCCAAAATCTGAATAGTCCTTTCTGACTGCCCGTCGATCTGAGGATGAAATGCAGTGCTCAACGCTACCCAGTACCCATACCTCTCTGTACGGTCTTCCAAAATTGAGATGTGAACTGAGTACCTATGTTAGAAATAATAGAAACCGGAACTCCAAGCAATCGGACAATCTCCTTAATGTAAATACCAGCTAACCGCTCTGAAGTATAAGAAGTGTTGACAGGAATGAAGTGCACGGACTTGGTCAATCTATCTACAATGACCCAAATAGCATCAAAACCCTTCGAAGTTCATGGAAGCCCAACTACAAAGTCCATGGTAATCCGCGCCCACATCCACTCTGGAATATCTAACCTCTGAAGTAATCCACCTGGTCTCTGGTGCTCATACTTGACATGCTGGCAGTTGAGACACCGTGATACATACTCAACAATATCTCTCTTCATCCGCCTCCACCAATACTGCTATCTCATATCCAGGTACATCTTCGCGGCACCCGGATGAATAGAATACCGCGAACTGTGAGCCTCTGCTAATATCAACTCTCGAATACCATCCACATTGGGCATGCAAATATGACCCTGCATCCTCATAACTCTGTCATCACCAATAGTCACATCCCAGGCATCACCCCGACGAACTCTATCCTGAAGAACTAACAAGTGGCGGTCATAATATTGTCGTGCCTTAATCTGATCAAATAAAGAAGACCGGGAAGCCATGCTAGCCACCACCCCCGGAGGCTCTGACAAATCCAATATCACCAACTGTCCCGCTAAAGCCTGAACACCAAGTGCTAACGGTCGCTCTATTGCTGAAAGGTAAGCTAGGCTCCCCAAACTCTCGGCTCTGCGACTCAAGGCATCGGCCACTACATTGGCCTTCCCCAGGTGATACAAAATAGTTAAGTCATAGTCCTTAAGAATCTCTAACCATCTCCTCTGACGCAAATTCAAGTCCTTCTGCCTTAGGAGATACTGCAAGCTACGATGATCAGTGAAAATCTCACACTGCACCCCATACAAGTAATGCCGCCAAATCTTTAAGGCATGAACAATGGTAGCTAACTCAAGATCGTGCACTGGATAATTCTTCTCATGCACCTTTAACTGTCTGGACGCATAGGCAATCACCCTGCCGTCCTGCATCAAAACCGCTCCCAATCCAACTCTAGAAGCATCACAATAGACTATGTAAGAACCCGAACCCGTAGGCAATACCAATTTCGGAGCTGTAGTCAATGTTGACTTGAGCTTCTGAAAGCTCTCCTCGCACTCATCGGACAATCTGAATGGAGCACCTTTCTGGGTCAATTTGGTCAAAGGTGAAGCAATAGAAGAAAATCCCTCCACAAAGCGACGGTAATAACCCGCCAAACCCAGGAAACTCCTAATCTCTGTAGATGAGGCCGGTTTGGGCCAACCCTGCACCGCCTCTATCTTCTTCGGGTCAACCTGAATACCCTCACTAGACACAACATGACCCAAGAAAGCTACCGAACCAAGTCAAAATTCACATGTTGAGAACTTTGCATAAATCTTCTGCTCCCTCAATATCTGCAACACAACCCTCAATTGATGAGCGTGCTCCTCCTGGCTACGAGAGTACACCAGGATGTCATCAATGAACACAATAACGAATGAATCAAGGTAAGGCTGAAACACATTGTTCATCAAATGCATGAATGCGGCTGGGGCATTGGTCAGCCCAAAAGACATAACCAGAAACTCATAGTGGCCATATCTGGTCCTAAAAGCAGTCTTCAGAATATCAGAATCCCGAATCATCAAATGATGGTACCCAGACCTCAAGTCAATCTTGGAGAACAACCTAGCTCCCTGAAGCTGATCGAACAAGTCATCAATACGTGGCAAAGGATACTAGTTCTTCACCGTAACCTTGTTCAGCTGCCTATAGTCAATGCACATACGCATGGATCCATCCTTCTTCTTTACGAACAACACTGGTGCACCCCAAGGCGACACACTAGGCCGAATGAACCCCTTATCTAGGAGTTCCTGAAGTTGTTCCTTCAGTTCCTTCAACTCTGTTGGGGCCATGCGGTAAGAAGGAATAGAGATAGGCTGGGTCTCAGGCAATAAGTCAATACCAAAATCAATGTCTCTGTCAGGTGGCATGCCTGACAGGTCTGCTGGGAAAATGTTCGGAAACTCACGGACCACGGGAACAGAATCAATGGAAGGAGTCTCATTACTAACATCCCTCACAAAGGTTAGATAAGAATCACATCCCTTCCCAATTATACGATGAGCCTTCAGAAAGGAAATCATCCGGCTAGGCACATACTCCACCAAACCTCTCCGCTCAATCCTTGGCAATCTGGGCATCGCTAAGGTCACGGTCTTGGTGTGACAGTCGAGAAACGCATGGTATAGAGATAGCCAATCCATGCCTAAAATCACATCGAAGTCAACCATGCTAAGTAATAATAGATCTGCCCGGGTCTCCCAACCCCCAATAGATATAATACAAGACCCGTACACCCGGTCTACCACAACAGTATCCCCCACCGGAGTCGACACATGAACAGCTGAAAACAAAGACTCACGGGGTGTATCCAAGAAATGTGCAAAGTATGAAGAAATATATGAATGCGTAGAACCGGAATCAAATAATACTGCAGCATCCCGGTGACAGACTGAGATAATACCTGTAATCACTGCATCTGAACCTATGGCATCTGGTCTGCCCGGAAGTGCATAGAAACGGGCATGTCCTCCACCTGGCTGACCTCCCTTTCTGGAGCAGCCTCTGACTGACTGACCTCCACCTCTGGCTGCTTGTGCGGGTGGTGTAGAAACTGGTGCTGAAGTTGGAGCCTGGTTCCTGTGCTGAAATGAACTACCAGAAAGAAGGGGACAACACCTCTTGATGTGACCCGGGTCCCCACACTCAAAACAACCTCTACCAGCAATTGGCGATGGGGACTGAAGGGAACCCCTAGGACCAGGGTAGCTGCTAGAAGAACCATGTGTTGAGGAACCCTGAACCAATGGTGGCCGGGATGAGCTCTGGGCTGGAAGTGCACTAAATAAGGAACGGTTCGAATGAGAGCTACGGGGACCGTGTCTTGATGAAGCACCACTGTAAGCTGGACTGGTTGGCGGAGGAGGCCTGAATGGTCTGCCTCTGCTGTGCCGAGACTGAGCTCCTGAGTGATCACCACTATAATTATCATAACCTCGAGGCCTCTTGGCCTCTCTCTCAACACGCTCTTGCTGGCGCACTGACTCAATCTTCCTGGCTATGTCAACTACCTCCTCAAAAGAAGCACCGGATACCCTTTCCCTGGTCAGAAAAACCCGTAGCTGGTAAGCGAGACCATCAACAAATCTCGAATCCTCTCCCTATCTGTGGGAACTAGCCAGATGGCATGACGGGCTAACTCAGAGAACCTCATCTCATACTGCATCACGGTCATGTCTCCCTGACGCAATTGCTCGAACTCTCTGCGTAGCTCCTCTCTGCGAGACTGTAGTATATACTTCTCCAGAAAGAGAATGGAGAACTGGTGCCATGTAAGGGGCACTACATCATCGGGTCTACGCCTCTCATAGGCCTCCCACCAAGAAAGTGCAGCTCCTAAAAACTGGAATGTAGTGAATGGAACCCCACTGGCCTCTAATATCCATGTGGTACGTAGTATCCTTTGACACTTGTCCAAGAAGGCCTGGTCATCTTCGCCCTCTGTACCCCTAAAAGTCGGAGGTTGGAGTCTACTGAACCTCTCCAACCTACGCTGCTCATCATCAGCTAAAGATGGGACCACATAATCCTGTACCGGAGCAATCTGCTGCACTGGGGCTGCCCCAAGTGTCTGAAGTCCCTGGGTGACCTGCTCAGGTGTCCGGGCAGCTGGAGTCTGGATGCCTCCCCCGAACTGAGAAGGAGTAACAGTAGTGGAAATAGCGACGGCATGTGCCAAGCTGGTGCACACTGTCAAAATCTGGGCTAGGGTCTCCTGAAGATCCGAAATCACAATGGGCATTGCTGGTGCCTGAGTCTACCCCACTAGAATCTCAGCTGCGGAGACCTGCTCCTGAGTAATGGGAGGGTCCACAGGTGATGCCCCGGCTGTTGTACGGGCTGCACCCCCCCCTCTTCCATGGCCGCGACCACGGCCTCGACCTCAAGCTGGTCCTGCTGGGATCTAGTCACCACTATCATTAGCACGAGTCCTCACCATCTGTGAGAGAATGAAAACAACATAAGTTTAATTTCAGAGTTCAACAGAGTCGCACGACAGAATTCAAAGAATGTGAGATTTTTCCTAAAGGTTCTGCAGCCTCTCGAAGATAAGTACAGACGTCTCCGTACCGATCCGCAAGACTTTACTAAACCTGCTCATGACTGGTGAGACCTATTTAACCTAGCGCTCTGATACCAACTTGTCACGACCCATTTCCGGAGTCGTGATGGCGCCTGTCACGGAACCAGGAAAGCCAGCCATTTTATCTAACTAAATACAATTTCCCATATAATGCCCTTTTTAACAAGTCTGACATCAGTAAAAATAATAATAATAAATCCAATATTTTTGGGAAAACTAGTTTATGACATTCAAAAGACCAAATCCTACTAACCCCGGATCCAGTGTCCCACAGTCATGAGCTGCTAATACTTAATACAACAAAAGAAATGACTAACATAGTCTGAAAATAAATAGGACAGGTAGAAAGGAAAGAGAAGACGAGATCACGGTCGCCAGCTGCTACCTCGTCAACTCTGATGAAACTGCTGTGCTCACTGACCTGAGCTGATTTCCACTGTACCTGGATCTGCACACAAGGTGCAGGGGGTAACGTGAGTACACCAACTCAGTAGTAACGAAACCAAACTACGGGCTGAGAGGTAGTGACGGACTAAGCCTCCGATAATTCAAACAACAGTATATAACTTGGACATGACAGTAATATATCAGGAAATAAACACGATGCATCAAGATATGTATGTAACTCTGCATCCTAGAATGAATGCATATACACCCAAGAATGATGTACACTCAGTAATCACTCTCTCATAAGGTGGTCCACTCAGTACTAGAATACGGCCTTCCGGCCCAGGGAAATCCATCCCGGATATTACGTAAACACAAGTAACACAGTCACCAAGTACTGAGGAAAAAGTCCGATCCAACACCCACAGAGAAATCCATCTCCAGAACATGATAACCACGGAGAAATCCATCTTCGGAAAAGAATACTCGGACAAATTCATGCCCAGGGAAATCCATCCCTCAATATATGTGTGCTCACTAGGGGTGTATAGACTCTGGAGGGGCTTCTTTCAGCCCAAGCGCTATATCAAGCCAACGAAGGCATGATTTCAGAATCGCTGCGGTGTGCAGTCCCTAACTGTCTCAAAACTAGGCTTCAAGCCTCACTCAGTCAGTACCTTCCAGTCTCACTCACAATGCTATAACATATGAAAATCAGTCCAAACTAATGATAATATAGAATAAACTAGCAACTTACGAGACTGAGGCATGAAATATATACTATAACAGGATTGAGTACATGAAAGCAATAATCACAGATAGAGACAGCAATAATCGACCGTTCCGGTCTAAACATATCGGCGTGAAGCCTTAACATTTATACTTTGCATGATTTCTATTGCGTTCAAGGTAAATACAAGCTTCACAATACAAATATCAACCTGAGATAACCATTAGACGGTGCCATGGGATGATCCAGGCTACAAACATTCGGTAAACGCATGCATACCCGTCACTTGGCAAGTGCGTCACCTTAATTAACAGCAAATATCAAATAGTTTGGGGTTTCGAACCCTCAGTTCCAAGTTTGGAAGCGTTACTTACTTCAAAACCGGCTAATACACTACTCCCCATTGCCCTTGCCTCTAAATTCAGCCTCCTAGTGCTCCAAATCTACCAACAATCAGATGTATATCATTATAATATGCTAAGGAACTAATCCCAATAGAAATGTATCAAAAACACTCAAAAATCCCGAAATTGGTCAAACCAGACCCCGGGCCCACGTCCCAAAATTCAGAAATTTTTATACCAAACTGCTCTTCATCATCTCACGAGTCCGTACATATAAAGAACACTAAATTCGGAGTCCAAATGACCCCTCAAATCACCATTTTAAAGATTCTTAATCTCAAGACCTAATCACCCAATTTACACTGATTTTTCCCTAATTTCCACCATAATTCCGACCTTTAATCACATATAAACGAGTTTAGAGTCCAAAAATCTTACCTTGGTGAAGAACTATCGAATCCCCTCTCAAAACCCTTCCAAAAGGTTCAAACCCGGAATAAATATTGAGAAAATGACTAAAATTCGCGAAGGCACGTTTTTATACCTTCTGCCCAGTAGGTCCGCACCTGCAACCACTTACACGCACCTGCGGATCCTAGGTGCACACCTGCGGAAAATCCCAAGAACTCTAATTCCGCACATGCGATCGACCTCCCGCACCTGCGACCTCGCAGGTGCGGCAAATACCTCGCACCTGCAGAAATCCCCTCACTTAGCCAACTCCCGAACCTGTGGTGCCACGTCCGCTCCTGCGGAACCGCACCTACGTCTCCCCATCCGCAGGTGCGAAAAACACCAGAAACAGAACATAGCAGTGACAAAAATCATTCCAAACTCCCCGTTAACCATCCCATCCCGAGCCCCTCGGGACCCCAACCAAACATACTAACACCTCATATATGATCATTCAAACTTAGTTGCACTCCCGAAACACTAAAAATAACATCAAAACACCAGATTCACATCAAATTCAAGCCTAAGAACTTTGAAATTTCTAAAATCCTCCAACGGTGCCGTAACTACCCAAAACAACTCCGATTAACCTGAAATTTTGCAGACAAATCCAAAATGAAATTACGAGCCTGTTCCAACTATCGGAATTCCATTCCGACCCCGATAGACTATTTTCCACTGCCGACCGAAAATTGCAAAAAACTAACTTTCGCCAATTCAAGCCTAATTCTACATCGGGCATCACAAAAATATTCCGAACACACTCCTAAGTCCCAAATCACCTAATGAAGCTATCCGAACCATAAAATCCGCATTCCGAGATTGTTTCCCAATAAGTCAACTCTCAGTTGAATTTTCTCATAATAAGGCTATCTTTAAAGTCTAAAAGACTGAACTCTCACTACAACCACTAAATTTCAAGCCTATCGGCTCTAACACATCAATAACAGAATAACCAACCTATGACAAGTAAATAACAGCGATTGTAATGCAGGTTTTACGTAACGACGGACCGGGTCGTTACATTCTCCCTCTCTTAAACAAACTTTTGTCCTCAAACGGGTCTAGAAACATACCTGGAGTCTCAAACAAATGAGTATATCTGCTCTGTATCTCTCACTCTGTCTCCCAAGTATCCTCCTCCACTAGCTGACCTCTCCACTGCACCTTCACTAAAGCTATCTCCTTTGACCTCAACTTTCTGACCTCGCGAGCCAAAATAGCAACTGGCTCTACCTCATAAGACATATCATCCTCGATCTGAATTGTGCTGAAGTCTAACACATGAGACTGGTCACCAACATATTTTCTGAGCATCGACACATGAAATTCCAGATGAACACTCGATAGACTGGGTGGCAAGGCAAGTCTATAAGCCACCTCCCCAACCTTCTGAAGCACCTCGAAAGGACCAATAAACTGCGGGCTTAGTTTTCCTCTCTTTCCGAACCTCATAACACCCTTCACGGGTGATACCTTTAGCAGTACCTTATCCCCTTCCATAAAAGACACATCCCGAACCTTCCGGTCCGCATAACTCTTCTGTCTAGACTGCGCCGTGCGAAGTCGCTCCTGAATGAACTTCACCTTCTCCAACGCATCCTGAATCAATTATGTGCCCAATAACTTAGCCTCACCAAGCTCGAACCAACCAACCAGAGATCTACACCTCCTACCATATAAAGCCTCATACGGGGCCATCTGAATACTGGACTAGTAGCTGTTATTATATGCAAACTCCGCTAGTGGCAGGAACTGATCCCATGAACCACCAAAATCAATCACACAAGCCTGTAACTTGTCCTCCAAAATTTGAATAGTCCTTTCTGACTGCCCGTCCGTCTGAGGATGAAATGCAGTGCTAAACTCTACCTCAGTACCCATACCTCTCTGTACGGCCCTCCAAAATTGAGATGTGAACTGAGTACCTCTGTCAGAAATAATAGAAACCGGAACTCCAAGCAAACGGACAATCTCCTTAATGTAAATACCAGCTAACTTCTCTGAAGTATAAGAAGTGCTGACAGGAATGAAGTGCGCGGACTTTGTAAATCTATCTACAATGACCCAAATAGCATCAAAACTCTTCGAAGTCCGTGGAAGCCCAACTACAAAGTCCATGGTAATCTGCTCCCACATCCACTCCGGAATATCTAACCTCTAAAGTAATCCACCTGGTCTCTGGTGCTCATACTTGACCTGCTGGAAGTTGAAACACCGTGCTACGTACTCAACAATATATCTCTTCATCCTCCTCCACCAATACTGTTGTCTCAGATCCTGGTACATCTTCGCGGCACCCGGATGAATAGAATACCGCGAACTGTGAGCCTCTGCTAATATCAACTCTCGAATACCATCCACATTGGGCACGCAAATACGACCATGCATCCTCATAACTCCGTCATCACCAATAGTCACATCCCGGACATCACCCCGATGAACTCTATACTGAAGAACTAAAAAGTGGCGGTCATAATACTATCGTGCCTTAATCTGATCAACTAAAGACGATCGGGAAGCCATGCTAGCTACCACTCGTGGAGGGTCTGACAAATCCAATCTCACCAACTGTCCCGCTAAAGCCTGAACATCAAGTGCTAGCGGTCGCTCTGCTGCTGAAAGGTAAGCTAGGCTCCCCAAACTCTCGGTTCTACGACTCAAGGCATCGGCCACTACATTGGCCTTTCCCGGGTGATACATAATAGTTAAGTCATAGTATTTAAGAAGCTCTAACCATCTCCTCTGATGAAAATTCAAGTCCTTCTGCCTTAGCAGATACTGGAAGCTACGATGATCAGTGAAGATATCACACTGCACCCCATACAAGTAATGCCGCCAAATCTTTAAGGCATGAACAATGGCAGCTAACTCAAGATCGTGCACTGGATAATTCTTCTCGTGCACCTTCAAATGTCTGGACGTGTAGGCAATCACCCTACCATCCTGCATCAAAACCGCTCCCAATCTAACTCTAGAAGCATCACAATAGACTGTGTAAGAACCCGAACCTGTAGGAAATACCAATACCGGAGTTGTAGTTAATGCTGACTTGAGCTTCTGAAAGCTCTCCTCGCACTCATCGAACCATCTGAATGGAGCACCCTTCTGGGTCAATCTGGTCAAAGGTGAAGCAATAGCAGAAAATCCCTCCACAAAGCGACGTTAATAACTCGCCAAACCCAGGAAACTCCTAATCTCCGTAGCTGTGGATGGTCTGGGCCAACTTTACACCGCCTCTATCTTCTTCGGGTCCACCTGAATACCCTCACTAGACACTACGTGACCCAAGAAAGCTACCGAACCAAGCCAAAACTCACATTTGGAGAACTTTGCATAAAGCTTCTCCTCCCTCAATCTCTCCAACACAACCCTCAAATGCCAAGCATTCTCCTCCTGGCTACGAGAGTACACCAGGATGTCATCAATGAACACAATAACGAATAAATCAAGGTAAGGCTGAAACATGTTGTTCATCAAATGCATGAACGCGGCTGGGGAAATCATAAGCCCAAAAGACATAACCATAAACTCATAGTGGCCATATCTGGTCCTAAAAGCAGTCTTTGGAATATCAGAATCCTGAATCTTCAGCTGATGGTACCCAAACCTCAAGTCAGTATTGGAGAACACCCTAGCTCCCTGAAGCTGATCGAACAAGTCATCAATATGGGGAAAAGGATACCGGTTCTTCACCGTAACCTTTTTTAGTTGCCTATAGTCAATGCATATACGCATGGATCCATCCTTCTTCTTTACGAACATCGGTGCACCCCAAGACGACACACTAGACTGAATGAACCCCTTATCTAGGAGTTCCTAAAGTTGTTCCTTCAATTCCTTCAACTCTATTGGGGCCATGCGGTAAGGAGGGATAGAGATAGGCTGGGTCTCAGGCAATAAGTCAATACCAAAATCAATGTCCCTGTCAGGTGGCATGCCTGATAGGTCTGCTGGGAAAACGTCCGGGAACTCACGGACCACGGGAACAGAATCAATGGAAGGTGTCTCACTACTAACATCCCTCACAAAGTCCAGATAAGACTCTCACCCCTTCCCAATCATACGATGACCCTTCATAAAGGAAATCGCCTAGCTAGGCACGTACTCCACCGAACCTCTCCACTCAATCCTCAAAAATCCGAGAATCGCTAAGGTCACAGTCTTAGCGTGACAGTCGAGAACCGCATGGCATGTAGATAGCCAATCCATTCCCAAAATCACATCGAAGTCAACCATGCTAAGCAATAATAGATCTTCCCGGGTCTCTCAACCCCCAATAGATATAACACAAGACCGGTACACCCGGTCTACCACAACAGTATCGCCCATCGGAGTCAACACATGAACAGCAGAAAACAAGGACTCACGGGGTGTATCCAAGAAATGTGCAAAGTATGAAGAAACATATGAATACGTAGAACCAGGATCAAATAATACTACAGCATCCCGGTGACAGACTGAGATAAATCCTGTAATCACTGCATTTGAAGCCATGGCATCTGGTCTACCCGGAAGTGCATAGATACGGGCCTGCCTCCACCTGACCGACCTCCCCCTCTGGAGCGGCCTCTGACTGACTGACCTCCACCCCTGGTTGCCTGAGCCGGTGGTGTAGAAACTGGTGCGGAAGCTGGAGGTTGGTTCCTGTGCTGAAATGAACTACCAAAAAGGCGGGGACAATACTTCTTGATGTGACCCGGATCCCCACACTCGAAACAACCCCTCCCAGAAATTGACGATGGGGACTGAAGGGAACCCCTAGGACCAGGGTAGCTTCTAGAAGAACCATGTACTGAGGAACCCTGAACTGATGGTGGCCGGGATGAACTCGGTGTTGGAAGTGCACTAGATGAGGAACGGTCCGGATGAGAGCTACGGGGACCGTGTCCTGATGAAGCACCACTGTAAGTTGGACGGGATGGCGGAGGAGGCCTGAATGGTCTGCCTCTACTGTGCCGAGACTGACCTCCCGAGTGATCACCACTATAATTACCAGAACCTCGAGACCTCTTGGCCTCTCTCTCAACACGCTCCTGTAGGCGCACTGACTCAATATCTCTGGCTATGCCAACTACCTCCTCAAAAGAAGCACTGGATACCCTCTCCCTGGTTAGAAAACCCGTAGCTGGTAAGCGAGACCATCAACAAATCTCTGAATCCTCTCCCTGTCTGTGGGAACTATCCAGATGGCATAACAGGATAACTCAGAGAACCTCATCTCATATTGCATCACGGTCATGTCTCCCTGACACAACTGTTCGAACTCTCTGTGCAGCTTCTCTCTGTGAGAATGTGGTATATACTTCTCCAGAAAGAGAGTGGAGAACTGGTGCAATGTAAGGGTCACTGCATCAGCGGGTCTACGCCTCTCATAGGCCTTCCACCAAGCAAGTGCAACTCCTGAAAACTGGAATGTAGTGAATGGAACCTCGCCGGCCTCTAATATCCCTGCGGTACATAGTATCCTCTGACACTTGTCTAAGAAGGCCTGGGCATCCTCGCCCTCTGTACCTCTAAAAGTCGGAGGCTGGAGTCTGTTGAACCTCTCCAACCTATGATGCTCATCATCAGCTAAAGTTGGGACCACATAATCCTGTACCGGAGCAATCTACTGCACTGGGGCTGCCCTAGGTGACTGAAGTCCCTGGGTGACCTGCTCAGATGTCCGAGCAGCTGGAGTCTGGATGATTCCCCCGGCCTAAGAAGTAGTAGTTGTAGCGGACATAGCGACGACCTGTGCCAAGCTGGTGCACACCGTCAAAATCTAGGCTAGGGTCTCCTGAAGACCCGGAATCACAATGGGCACTGCTGGTGCCTGAGTCCGCCCCGCTGGAATCTCAGCTGCGGGGGCCTTCTCCTGGGCAATGGTAGGGTCCACAGGTGATTCCCCGGCTGCTGTGCGGGCTGCACCCCTCCCTCTGCCACGGCCGCGACCACGGCCTCGACCTCGGGCTGGTCCTGTTGGGATCTGGTCACCACTATCAGTAGCACGAGTCCTCACCATCTGTGAGAGAATGAAAACAACAAAAGTTTAGTTTCAGAGTTCAACAGAGTCGCACGACAGAATTCAAAGAATGTGAGATTTTTCCTAAAGGTTTTGTACCCTCTCGAAGATAAGTACAAACGTCTCCGTACCGATCCGCAAGACTCTACTAAACCTGCTCATGACTGGTGAGACCTATTTAACCTAGCGCTCAGATACCAACTTGTCACGACCCATTTTCGGAGTCGTGATGGCGCCTGTCGTGTAACCAGGCAAGCCACCTATTTTATCTAACTAAATACAATTTCCCATATAATGCCCTTTTTAACAAGTCTGAAATCAATAATAATAATAATTATTATTATTATTATTATTATTATTATTATAATAATAATAAATCCAATATTTTTGGGAAAACCAGTTTATGAAATTGAAAAGACCAAATCCTAATAACCGCGGATCCAGTGTCACACAGTCATGAGCTACTAATACTTAATACAACCAAAAGAAATGACTAACATAGTCTGAAAATAAATGCGACAGGTAGAAAGGAAAGAGAAGATGAGATCACGGTCGCCAGCTGCTACCTCGTCAACTCTGATGAAGCAGTTGTGCTCACTAACCCGAGTTCAATTCCATTGTACCTGGATTTGCACATAAGGTGCAGGGGGTAACGTGAGTACACCAACTCAGTAGTAACGAATCCAAACTACGGGCTGAGAGGTAGTGACGGACTAAACCTCCGATAATTCAAATAACAGTATATAAATTGGACATGACAGTAGTATGTCAGGAAATAACGATGCATCAAGATATGTATGTAACTCTGCATATTAGCATGAATGCATATAGAACCAAGAATGATGTATCCCCATTAATCGCTCTCTCATAAGGTGGTCCACTCAGTACTGGAATACGGTCTTCCGGCCCAGGGAAGTCCATCCCGGATATTACATAAACACAAGTGACACAGTCACCAAGTACTGAGGAAAAAGGCTGATCCAGCCCCCACGGAGAAAATCCATCTCTGGAACATAATAACCACGGAGAAAATCCATCTCCGGAATGTAATGCTCGGACAAATCCATGTCCAGGGAAATCCATCCCTCAATATATGTGCGCTTACTGGGGGTGTATAGACTCCGCATGGGCTCCTTTCAGCCAAAGCGCTATATCAAGTCAATGAAGGAATTATTTCAGGACTGTTGCAGTGTGTAGTCCGACCTCATAACTGTCTCAAAACCAGGCTCCAAGCCTCACTCAGTCAGTACCTTCCAGTCTCACTCACAATGCTCTAACATATGAAAATCAGCTCAAACCAATGATAATATAGAATAAACTAGCAACTTACGAGACTGAGGCATGAAATATATACTATAACAGGACTAAGTACATGAAAGCAATAATCACAGATAGAGACAGCAATAATCGACCATTCCGGTCTAAATACATCAGCGTGAAGCCTTAACATTTATACATAGCATGATTTCTATTTCGTTCAAGGTAATTACCACCTTCACAGCACAATATCAATATGAGATAACTAGTAGACAATGCCATGGGATGAGTCAGGCTACAAATATTCGGTAAAACTCCCGCATGCCCGTCACTTGGCAAGTGCGTCACCTTAATTGACAGCAAATACAAATAGTTTGGGGTTTCGAACCCTCAGTTCCAAGTTTGGAAGCCTTACTTACCTCAAAACCGGCTAATACACTACTCTGCAGTGCCCTTGCCTCTAAATTCGGCCTCCGAGTGCTCCAAATCTACCAACAATCAGATGTATATCATTATAATATGCTAAGGAACTAATCCCAATCGAAATGTATCAAAAATACTCAAAAATTTCGAAATTGGTCAAACCCGACCCCCGGGCCCATATCTCGAAATTCAAAAAATTTTATACCAAACTGTTCTTCATCATCTCACGAGTCCGTACATATAAAGAACACTAAATTCGGAGTCCAAATGACCCCTCAAATCACCATTTTAAAGATTCTTAATCCCAAGCCCTAATCACCCAATTTACACTGATTTTTCCCTAATTTCCACCATAATTCCGACCTTTAATCACATATAAACAATTTTAGAGTCCAAAAATCTTACCTTGGTGATGAACTATCGAATCCCCTCTTCTAAACCCTTCCAAAAGCTTCAAACCCGGATGAAATATTGAGAAAATGGCTAAAATTCACGAAGACACATTTTTATACCTTCTGCCCAGTGGGTCCGCACCTGTGACCACTTACACGCACCTGCGGATCCCAGGTGCGCACCTGCGGAAATCCCAAGAACTCTAATTCCGCATCTGCGAGCGACCTCCCGCACATGCGGCCTCGCAGGTGCGGCCAATACCTCGCACCTGTGGAAATCCCCTCACTTAGCCAACTTCCGCACCTGCGGTGCCACGTACGCTCCTGCGGAACCGCACCTACGGCTCCCATCCGCTGGTGCGAAAAACACCAGCAACAGAACATAGCAGTGACAAAAATCATTCAAAACTCCCCATTAACCATCCGAAACCATCTCGAGCCCCTCGGGGCCCCAACCAAACATACCAACACCTCATATATAATTTCAAACTTAGTTGCACTCCCGAAACACTAAAAATAACATCAAAACACCAGATTCACATCAAATTCAAGCCTAAGAACTTTGAAATTTCTAAAATCCTCCAATGATGCCGAACTACTCAAAACAACTCCGATTAACCTGAAATTTTGCAGACATATCCAAAATGACATTACGAGCCTATTCCAACTGTCGTAATTCCATTCCGACCTCGATAGCTTATTTTCCACTACCAACCGAAAATCACCAAAAACTAACTTTCGCCAATTCAAGCCTAATTCTACACCGGGCATCACAAAAATATTCCGAACACACTACTAAGTCCCAAATCACCTAACGAAGCTATCCGAGCCATAAAATCAGCATTCCAAGATTGTTTCCCAATAAGTCAACTCTCAGTTGACTTTTCTCATAATAAGGTTATCTTTAAAGGCTAAAAGACTGAACTCTCACTACAGCCAATAAATTTCAAGCCGGCTCTAACACATCAATAAAGGAATAACCAACCTATGACAAGTCAATAACA
>ML346187.1:0-24981 GCA_005239505.1 Nicotiana paniculata
CTCTAACGCCCCCCTAACGCCAGGGGGGGCCTGGCGTTATGGCCCTAACGCCCCCCTAACGCCCCCCTAACGCCAGGGGGGTCAGGCTTTATGGGGTAAATGGCCCCCTAACGCCAGGGGGGGCCTGGCTTTAGGGGGCAAACGCCCGGCTATCGCCTGGGCGTCTCCTTTTGCGTATTTTCGACGTATTTGCATCCCTTTAGCTCCGTTTCCATCTCCAATTCACCTACACATAAAATAAACTCCATTAAGCACANGACGCTTCTCGATGTAGCGCCATAGCCTGTGCAGAAAGGAAGGAAATCAGACATAAAGAAATAAAAACAAACGCAAACATGAGAACGGGGGCTGAAACTTACTTGGTTCATAAGTATTAGGTCTCATAGAAAATGATCGATGCATCCAGATCGGGAACATCATCGACCCCAGCGAAGCAGCCACGAAATATGACATCCTCTTCGTGGGCCGTCCCCACATCAGGGGTCGGCATGGACTGAGCATCCCAAAATTTCCTTCAAAAAATGTGGGGCTGGGCGGCGAGTCGTCAATATTAATTACCACAAGAGAGTCACTTGGGGCACTCTCTCCTTTTTGAAGGGACTTAGAACTGACCCGTCGGGCACACCCGCTGGTTTCTCATCACGCGGGAGGCATCATCAACAACCGATGACTCGGGGAATCTACTCGGACCATCCTCTGAGATCTCCTCGGTTCAAAGATGAGCCCACTCGACCTTCACCGGCTCAATTATTTTTGAAGCTTCGACACTTCCCCTCTTCCGAGCCACCAACAGGCAGTCAACATCTTCTCCCTCCCCGTCTTCCTCTCGTAGTTTTTGGACTACATCAGCTAGCAGAACGACGAGATCGGTCTTCGACTTTTGAGCCTTGCTTTTCGTAGGCTTTGGAGTATCAGGAGGCGAGGCCCTTCTCCTCTTCTTGTCTTTGTCCAATTTCAGGACCTCCTCTTCCCCCAGTGGAGGTGGGACCTGTATGGGAGGAAATCAAGCTAAAATGGAGTATTTCACAGGAAAATATCAAACATAGGAAGAGGAACTTACCATGATTTTTGGCCTCCCATCGGCCCTCGGCCAAATCGCGCCACGAGCGCTCAGCATACGAAGAGGTCGAGGCCAGTTGCCGAACCCAACCTGCAAGGTTCAGGATTGCACTGGGAAACCAAGAGGCTGCTGCACTATGAGGAAGAATATAGATGAGAAAGGGTAAAAAATCAAAGCAATCATCAAACGCTATCAGTGGGCATGTACTTATGCTTCGTGTTCCATTCTTCGGGGAATAATATCTTCTCGGTCGGGATTAAGTCAAAAGTCCTGACTCGGACAAATCGGCCCATCCATCCTCGATCTTTGTCCTTATTAATCTGCCTTGATAAAGATGGAGGCTGTATAGCCTAATGAGATGATCGAGGGTGAAAGACATCCCCTCGACCTTGCTCGTGAAGAATCGGAGCAAAAGAACAATGCACCAAAAAGAAGGGTGGATTTGGCCTAGGGTTATGCTGTATTGGGAACAGAAGTCGATTATGATGGGATGGACGGGAAAAGGGTAAGTATACACACTTAAGAACCCTTTCACATGAGTTGTAATATCCTCCTCGGGGGTAGGAATCATCACTTCTTTGTTTTCCCAGTGACAATCTTTTTTTACCTACTCGAGATCGCCTTCATATATCGAGCATATGTATCTCGACATGGGTTCGCACCGGCCAGGAACCGAAGAGGGTTTTTCGACTTTAAAGTCGGAAGTAAGTTCACATGGCCAGGAATGCACTCCTCGACACCGGCGTTTTGTCACCGTCCGCCCGCGATGAGGAGGCCTTTTCCTTTTGAGGAACGGTTTTTGATGTTTTTGCCATTGTTATATGAGGACTAAGAAAGAAGAAGGTAGAACTTGTATTTTAAGAAGAGACTGGCTAACGGAAACCGGCAAAGTTGATGAGCTTGAAGGGAGTAAAAGAGCTTTTGAAAATTAGAAGAAGTTTGAAAGTAAAGTTTGAGAAGATTATGAAGATGATCTATTTATAGTAGCCACTTTGACGGTTTGAAAACACTGGTGGCCGACCATCAACTGGCATTAATTAATGACCTTGGGAACTGTGCAGACGCTACACTTTAATTGCTTATGTCGCTTATGTCACAAGGTTGACGTCATATTTGATCGAGGTATTAAATCGAAGTCTCAAGTTCTTTTCTTCTCGTTACACTCCAAAAACGAGGGGGCTATCTGTATATGGTCGAAATCGGGGATACCCAATTTCGTTGTCTGATCGAGGCAGGGGAGTTTCCCTGAGGGTAGCCTCGTAATGGGTCGGACTCGAGCTCGAAGATAGGACATCAAGCCTGGAGATCGAAGTGTCCTCGTTGAGATCGAGGCCAGCAACAATCGAGACCAAGCATGACTGACTTCGAGTAAGGCATAATAACAAAATAGCGAGATATCAGTAACCGGTCGAAGATCACAGTGGAAATTCCGGAACAGATCAAATAAAAGCGGTTATTGGTGCCAATCGTGGGATTTACTTCCGTAATTAGAATTGTACCTTATTTAGGATTCCTCTATTATATAAAGAGGGGTCCTATTCACTTGTAAGGATCATTATTATTATTCACTAATAAGAACTCATACATCCGCTACTCTCCTTACTTCACTTACTGTTCATTATTGTTGTTGTACTCTTTACTGTTATTACTATCCTACCTCGAGACTGTCTCGAATCGAGGTCGAGACTCTGTTCGCATACTGGTTTGATTTATCTTATTTATCTATTTAATTCTTTGTTTATCAATTGGTATTGAATTAAATCACATATCCTTAAAACCAAAATATAAGTTTAATTGTTACTCGATTTTTAGGGTAAACAAATGCAAAAAACTATTTTCGTCGAATATTCACCACTTGGCCATATAATTCAACATTCGATGGTAATCCATGACGATATATATGAATTACAACGACATTGACTATTATGTATGCGTTTTTCATACTTTTTCTCTCTTCTACTTTTATTTCTTCTGTCGTCGGTACAGAAACAAAAAGAAAGAAAGAAAGAGAAATGTGCTTTAGAAAACTTACAAATTTACTTGATGTAACATCTTTAAACGACTAATTATAGAGCATTATTTGAGACTTGATGAGAGCCAACGAAATTGTCTCATATATAGTCATATGTACAGTCTTTTTACGTAACTAATGCATTATTTAAACATTTTTACATAACTAACATGAAAAACTTTTGTGTATGTGTCCGCATGTCTATAAACATGTAGTTAACTTTATTCTTTTTTCCATATCTTGACATACCTGAACAAATGAATCAAACTCCGATATTATATGACAGGTCGCATTATACGTCAAAGCTAAGATGCATCTTCTCGCCCATGACGTGTACGTGTCAGATAAACCAAATCCTCATTAAATTTTATTTTTCTATTAAATAGGGCTCGCACGTGTTTTGAAGTATCCCTGTGAAAACTCTTCCGGTATAAAAAGTCCTTAATGTTAACTGAGTACTCGGTTCTCCAATCGATTGACCTACCATACTAGACAGGGTATATTATAAACATCAGAATTATAGTGTGGAAACCTAAGGTCGTGTAGGTCTAGCTGAAAACAGAAAAAGATTGAATAGAAAAGGAGACACAAATTAAGCAGAAGACCTCCAAAAGAGAGGACCAAATAAAAGTCATCCTAGTCAGTATATACCTACCACCCACTCTATTGCAGTCAAGATTCAATGAATGTTAATGTAAGTTGTATGTATCTCAGTGAAATTAATTGAAATGTGCGTAAACTGAGTTGATTATAAGAAAAAAGATCAGCCTATGTTGTTTCCTGGAACTTGCATTGCCACCTCTTATTTGGGCAGGCATCACTTTGACTGACTACTATATCTAGAAGATTAAGCAACCCCTCCCCCCCTCCTCCACCCCCAAAAAGGAAAAAAAAATCAACTGCAGCCACTTACAAACCCAAAGTTCAAAATTTAATTTGGCTTAGATAATTTCTATTGACCTAGATAATGTTTATCGAGTTATGACGACATTGTCGACTAAAAAAGTTCCAAAATTTTATTTTCAATTTATTATTATTTGATGAACCTACTCCTTTTTCACTTATTATCATACGTTTCTAATTATTACACTCAAGAATTTTCAACGTCATTTTTAGAGCCCGTTTGGACATACAATTTTTTTTCTTTTTTTCAAAATAATGTTTGGTAATCCCATTCTTACCAGAATTTTTATTTTTCACTTGAAAATTCATTTTCAAATTTGAAAAATTGGTTCTCACCAGTTTTTCAATTGAAAATGGGAATTTGCTAGATTTAGTTTTACAAATTTACGCTATATTTTTAAAATTTATAAAATGAATCCAGCAGTTATTAACCTACAACTACCCACAGAAACACAAAACGCGCAAGTCTTCTTTCTCACCAAACTCTGGATTGTTTGCTTGTGGTGTGTTGCATCATTTTTTATGTGAACATCAAAACAGTGATGGAATATTTACAGAGTATGAACATGATGATATAGTTGTTGATGACCCCGACCAACAACCGACTGGGATTAACAATGTTGTTTCAACTTCTCGGTCAGCTGATCAAGTAATGCATGCTCGAAGTGAAGAGATTGTTTGTACAATATGAGAGAACTATATTAAAGAATAACTTGTTCATATTCATGTTGTTTTTTACTTAAATTCCTTCTCTGTGTATTAGTAGAATTAGAAAATATAATATTAATTTTGCATCTTCTATGTATCACAGTAAAGCAAAATATGATAACAGTTAAACAATAGTATTTTGATTATTTATTTCAAGTAGGATAATCAAATTGGAGTGGTTTTGATATTTTTTACAAGTTATGGTGTATAAATCATGTTTCATGATTTTGAAAAAAAAGACATCCAAATATATTACAAAAATTATAACCAAACACAACTTCATCTTCAATTAAAATTTTATTGAAATTCCAAATTCCAAGTTTTTTTTTTGGAATGCATGTCCAAAATGCCTACTTAATTTTCCCATTGAAAAGAAAATCCAAATGGGCAGTGAAGTTTTAGCACTACCGATATGGCTGATCTGCGTTATGTATTATGGGTGCTTAAGCAATCATTGCTTTTGAAAATAAACATTATCTAGAGAGAAAAACTAAAAATTATTAAAATATATTAACTAAGCACTCAGTATAAGAAGCAATTTTTAAATTAAGAATAGTTGAATACTTATAATTTAAAAATCTTTGATTTGCCAGTAATTGAAGCATAAGATATGATTAAAAAAAATAATCCAAAGAACGTGTTACCAAACTTATTATTAGTGCTTAATTCCACAAAAGGAATAGCATACAAAATATTATATATCAGTAAGTAGGTTTTATAAAAGATATTAAAATAAGAAAGGTTATTGAAATATTTCAAATCACAAGAGAGATTAGAATGTAATTATGTATAAAACAAAATCTAAAGAGTAGTTTCTGAAGCTTTTTCTTTTTTATATGTATATTTTGTTCGCAATTCACATGATGAGAGAATGAGAAATTAAAGAGAGAATATTCAACACAAATATGCCAAATTTCTCCCGTCGCAGACCCACATGACTTTCACGTGTCATTTTGTTCTCGAGAAATGAGGACCCGGCTGAGGGGGCGGCACTCAGGTCATGATCAGACAGCCACTATAGTATAGTACAGTGGTGGCAAATAGTCTAATAAAAAATAGTTATTTACCCATCATATTTATTAAAAAATAGGTTTGATAACAAATTTTTTAAAACGGGTCAAATATGGATAAGAATCATATCCCAATTAAAAATGAATATTCAATGGATACTAATAACGAATTTAATTTTTACATTTAATGCCTCAAATCAGGGTTTTCTTAAGTTTGGAAGACTATAAATTCTCCCAAAAGTAATCATATTCAAAAAGTCATGAATAACATGGATATTATTTTCTGCCGGTTAATCCGGATCGAGTCGGATAATTTATTTGTTTTTTGCATTACCTATTTTTGACCTGTCCATATCTGACCCAACTCGCCCGATTGCCACCTTTAGTATAGTATTAGTCATTTACTTTGATCATCCAATAGAGTCAAAAATTAAAGTTTATAGGAGTAGATTTTAAATTACCATTTGAGTTATAAATTTCATAATTACAAGGTTCATAATCAAGTATTTATATATTATAATAAATTTTCTAATATCTAAAATTATTGAGTTTTTCTGATCTTGTATTTAATACTTTAGTCAGTGGCGAAATCAGAATTTTTACTAAAGAGTATCAAAATATAAGAAATTAAATATATTAAAAACTCAAAAGGAGTCAACGTATACTAAATATACATCAAACATAAAAACTTATCTAATAATATATTTTAATTTTCTATTAAAAGGATATAATTTGACGCCCTTTGATTGAATGTGGCTCCGCCACCGACTCTAGCTCCACCATCCCAAAATAGATATAAATACAAAGGATGATCCTATGTTTTATTCTTCTTTCTTCCTAAAGTTTTTAATCACATAGACTTGCTTTTCAAACTCTCAGCTTCTTCCTCTTTTCCCTTTTCAACTTTTTTATGGGCATGAGTGAAACCATGCCAAACCCTACCAACTGGGCACAATTCTACCAACACAGCCTCTCCGGCGGCCAACCTCAAAGATCGCCGTCAACCACCGTATTCTCCGACGGCCGAATCTCTGATGCTACGGTGGTCACCACCACTACCACGCCCATAATCAGTAGTAGTAGTACTACTACTCCGGCAGATCACCACAACCATGGCCCAGCCGACGGCCGTGTTTCCAAGCCTATACGCCGTCGTTCACGAGCTTCTCGACGAACACCGACCACTGTGTTGAACACAGACACCACCAATTTCCGAGCCATGGTTCAACAGTTCACAGGTGGTTCAATTACTACACCATTTGCGTCAACACAGGGAACCTACTTAGGTTTCGGCTCTAGCTCCTCTAATAATAATATTGTGAACCCTACTACTGCTGCTAATTCTGGAGCTTATAATATACAGTTTCAGCAGCCAATGCAACAAAATCAAGTACCCTATATGTTCAGCTCATTGGGTCGCACCAGCAATTTAACAAGACCTAACGTGGGGGGTAATAGGATTTCTACGTTGGTTTCTCCTTGTGAGAGTGGATCTTCTCCTTCTAATGAGAACAAGTCTGAAAATAACTTTATGTTTTGATCAATCTGATTGATTTCACATAGATTTTTTAATTTTCCTCATCATAGGTTTAATTTCAAGTTTCAACTTTGGCGGCTTCACTCGTGATTTTATGCAACTTTGTGATTTCCGTCACTTTCTTGCTTTGATAACAGAAGCTGTAACCTGTACATAAGATCCCCACTGCTACTTTTTGTGTTTTACGTATATAGGAGTACTTCAAATTTTGTTTACAATGTATTTTCCTCTTTTTGATATGTAATCTTTTTCTTGATTTCTTTATTTATTTCCTTTTGAAAAAAATAAATGTTACTATTTGGACTACTATAGGGTTTGATGTTCTTTCTTTGCGATTGTTTTTACCATGCGGAATAACGCAAGTACGCTCGGCGAAGCTACACTTTGATTAGGGTGGTCAATTGATAGGTAAAATATCAGATTTTAGAGATGCATAACATATATTGAATATTCTTTGTCGATTTTTTTTTTTTACGTTTTTTAAATATGAACACCCTTGAGGAAACTTCTGTCGTTCGCCAGTGATCTTATGTATAAAAGAAAATAAGAATTGGAGTACTGCAAGTTTATAGGACTGAAAGTACTTCTGATGGAGAGGAACTTTAGGGAATTTTATTAAGTACAATTTTAAATATTAAAGCATAGCGTAGACACGTCAAAACTTTGAGGGCCAAGCCTCACTGGAATTCTAACCGTTCCAAGTTCCAACTATCAGATATATATCATCTTTATCAAAAATTAAGGCCAGTTGTTTCACTTTGTTTTTGTGTCTTGTTAATAGGATAATAATATGTTTATATATTAAATTTTCAGCTAGTACATAGTGAGAGATCATACAGGTAAATATTTACTCGTATATGGTATTTTCACAAATATAATAAATACACGAGATATGTCTTCACATACACTCTTATTAATAATCTGGAGTTAAATTAATATGTAATTTTAATCTGTAGTAACTCAACTATAGTAATAAGTATAATTTGATGTAAACATCACCTGAAAACAATTTTCTACGAAAAAGAAAAAGATAGTTCAAAAAATCGAAGCACACTTCTCCTATTTGGCAAAACTTGAAGTGGAAAACGACTGCACATATGCTTAAGGGGAAAAATAAATAAACTTTGCATATTGGCAATATATTATATCCTTATATATGTTAGTATGCAGTATTTTACATGGTTTGATAATATGAAAAATATATTAAATTATTTATTACAATTAAGCTAAGTTAAAGTAAAAGTGTATAAAATTATATTTTCTCTCACTGAATATAACATTGAAAAAATTATTTATTAACCACTCTAATAAAGAAGGAAAAGGGGGGAAAATTGGCATTATATTGTTGACTTGTTGAATGAGAAATGGACGGGAAGTGAATATAGGAGATGTATGGGAGCTAACCGGGTCCCACTGGACGGGTAAAGCGGAAAATTTGATATTACTATTATCTTGACAAAGTCAATTTTAATTTCCTCACCTTAAACCTTTTTTTCTTCGTGTAATACCAATAATTCACATTACTCTTTAGTATTTTCTACGGCTACTCTATTTCATTAGATTCCTTTTGGCGATGGCAAGATTGGGGTTGAAATAATGTGGCATAGTCACCTTTTAATATGGTGTTTAGTTTTTATTTAATATTTTTAATGTTGAGCAAAAAATAATCATAATTCTATTAAAATTAATACAAAAAGATATTTTACCCTTTCTTCATGAGTGCTGTGTAAATATTAAGGACATGGTGTCCTTAACATTTACACTGCACGCGTGAAGTTAAGGACACCATATCCTTAATATATACATTCTACGTGTGAAGTTAAGGACATGGTCTTAAAGTTTAACAACAAAAGGTGCAAATACAGAACACTTTGTCTTTAATATTTACATGACATTCATGAAGTTAAGGATACCATGTCCTCAATATTTACACAACACTCATAAAGTTAAGGACACTATGTCCTTAACATTTATACTGCACACATGAAGTTAAGAACGCCATGTCCTTAACATTTACACAGTACATATGAAGTTAAGGACATGCGGTCCTAAAGTTTAACAATAGAAGGTGCAAATACATGACACTTTGTCCTTAATATTTACACAACATTCATAAAGTTAAGGACACTATGTCCTTAACATTTATACTGCACATATGAAGTTAAGGACACCATGTCCTTAAATTTACACTGCCCATATGAAGTTAAGGACATGGGGTCCTAAAGTTTAACAACAGAATGTGCAAATACAAGTTAAGGACATTATGTCCTTAGCAATTACACTGCATACATGAAGTTAAGGACGTCGTGCCCCTAATATTTACACAACACTCATGTCTAGCACAAGTGTATTTTCGTCCGAGCGGGTAAAAAATTATTAAGTACTGACTAAAGAGTGAAAATTTATTAAGTACTGACCAAAGAGTAAATACATTTTAAACAGTGGCTAAAGATTAAAACCATCTCTAATTAGTGGCTAACTGTGCACTTCTCCGGATTGGGTGGAGTATTTTTTTCTAATTGTACAAATAACAAACTTCCACCTTTTTTGCTAATTAATTAACTAATCTAATATTGATTCCATTCTTCAAAACATACCCCAACTTGGACCTGACTTTGAAATTTAACTATTATCAGCCAAACTGTCTTTGAGTTGCTTCCAAGTGTAGAAATCTAAACTCAAAATTGCATTTCTACCAATAACAATAGCAGCAGCACATCCTCTTTTTGGAAGATGGATTCAGGAAAACTCCACCTAACATTTCTCACAAAAGATTGACGGAAATTTAGCTATATAGCCGCTCTCTAAAATAATAGCCGATATATATATATATATATATATATATATATATATATATATACTAAGCCAACCTACCAAATATGTTAAAAGTCCAAAGATGATTGGCAAGGTGACTAATTAATGGTAGGGGTGTACATGAGTCGGGTGGTTCGAATTTTCTAATTACCAAACCAAACTAATTGTATCGGGTTATTAAATCTAAATATCAAACTAAACCAATAAAAGTCGGGTTTTTTAATCTTGGTTTTTCTCGGGTTTTCAGATTTTTTCGATTTTTTTTCCATAAAGTCTTCATAGCACAAAATCGTAAAATTGGTGCTCCAATTATTTTTTAATCCTAGTAAGACAACACTATATAATGTGTTTTTCAGTAAAATAACAACAATATAATATGTGTCATGGCATTGTACTAAAATAATCAACAATATAGATAATAACGTCACATAAAATAAATATTATTAATAAGTCATAATGAAAAAACCCATAATTTAAAATTATGGCTAATAAGTACTATTATTTACATGACTAACCACTAAAAGAAAAATAAGTTATACATTTTATCTTAACCATAGAAAAACGAAAAAATAGATATTCAACTCTATTTTCTTTCATAGTACAAGTATTAGTACCCGCGCAGATGCGCGGACGCTAATCATATCAACTATATAAATTATTTGGATTATATGTAAATAATCTTAAATTTTAAACTTTCTCGGTAAATATAGATAATCATTGGATATTAATAAAAAATTACTACATGAAAAAAGTTAACCCTTTCTTCTATTTTTCTTTTTGATACCATTCTCACTGTGACATTAGATCCTAAAAATAGTCAGGAAATAAAATAATAACTTATATTTATGGCAAAACAATCAAATGTTGATACTATGAATGACTCTTTGGATACGACTTGACTTTTTTACTACTACTTGTACTCTTATTTTGGTGTGTTGATATCTCTTAAAAAAATATTTCTTTTTTAAAATTTCAGTTTCTAAAACTTTATTTTTCAATAATAATTATTTTTATGATAATGAAAATATTATCATTAATTCAAAACTCATTTTAGTTGGCTATCTAGAGTTTTAAAAAATTCTTTAGCCAGTGAATTCTTTTTTCAGTATGACTCCATTTTGATATTTGACATTAACCATGTTAAATATCTGAGTTATTTGAATTATATGTAAATAACCTTAAAATTTAAATATTCTAAATAATCATACATAATCGTTAGATATTAATTTAGAAATACTACATGAAAAAAGACTAACATTTTCTCAAATCTCGTAGTGATAATAAGTTTATTTTTGCAATATTCTCATTGGTGTCATTGAAACCTAAAAATAACCACAAATCAAAATAATAACTCATATTTACGGTAAAGCACAAAGGTTGGCGCAATATAAATGATTATTTGATTATGATGTGACTCTTTTGAATTCTTATTTGGTATGATATCATCTTTCAAAAAATATTTCTGTTTTGAAATTCCAATTTCTAAAATTTTATATATATTTCAATAGTGACTATCTTTATAATGATGCAAGTGAAGATATTATCCTTAATTTAAAATTCACTTTAATCGGCTATCTCAAATTTAAATGATTCTTTAACCGAAAAAACATTATTTCAGTATGACTCCATTTCAAGTT
Organism: Nicotiana paniculata; assembly: GCA_005239505.1. Taxonomy (NCBI): domain Eukaryota; kingdom Viridiplantae; phylum Streptophyta; class Magnoliopsida; order Solanales; family Solanaceae; genus Nicotiana; species Nicotiana paniculata. Next base: position 11,681 of record ML346187.1, read on the forward strand.
TATCGATATCTCTAGCCACATATTTTAAATTTTTAATACCCTATATATACAAAAAAATTGTTCTTTGAATCATTAACTTTTAAATTAGTTGATTATTATTATATAACATTGCATATATTGTCTTAAATTTCCTAGTAGTTTATTTTTTGACACCATACTTGGCTTAACCTCAATGCAAACTACTCAAATTGCATTTAAATTCAAATTCCAATATCATATCAATTTGTTAATAGTAAATTTTTAAAAACGACACACAATGTAAATTAAAAAAAATAATATTCTAAGATATACTTATCTTATAATCTATGTATTTGAGTTAAAAAAAATATTTGAAATCGATGAGATTAGCTTCCAATTTTTTTATACTCAACAAACATGAAACATAAGAAGACATTTGATGTCATCTCTTATTTTTGGTTTTTAGATCTTTCATTGTAACGACCCAACGGGTCGTTTTGAGAAATTGTGTCCGGTTTGGAAGTTTGAGGCCGCGAGCAGCTTCACACAGTGTATTATGACTTGCGTGCATCGTCGGTTCAGGTTTTTGAGAGGGTCGGAAAGATTTTAGGAGTGACTCTCATTTTAGAAGTCCGAAGTTGAAGGAATTGACCTAGGGTTTGACTTTTGAGTATTTGACCTCAGCTCGGAGTTTCGACGGTTCCGGTAGGTCCAGATAGTAATTTTGAACTTGGGCGTATGCCCGAAATTTTATTTGGATATTTCAAAAAGGTTTTGGCGTCATTTGGCGGAAGTTGGCAATTTAAAGGTTTAGAATCTTCCTAAGTTTGACCATGGCTTGATTTTAAGGCTATCGGATCCAGATTGTAGTTTTGGAATTTGGAATAGGACCGATTCGTCAATTGAAACTTGCCTGCAAAATTGGGTGCCGTTTGGAGTTTATTTGATGTGGTTCGGACGCTTGGTTGCAGTTCTAGAAGTTTTTGAAGTTCATGGTGATTTTCATGCGTTTTGGCATCCGATTCGTGGTTCTAGAGGTTATTTTGGTGTTTTGATCGTGCGAGCGAGTTTGTATTATGTGTTCATACTTGCATGAGTGTTTGGTTTGGAGCCTCGGGGGCTCGGGTGAGTTTTGGATTAGCTTCGAATTGTTTTGTTAACCTTTTTGTGTGTTGGTTCTGGTTTTCTCGCATTTGCGAGGTTTTGGTCGCAATTGCGACTATCAAAATTGCAAGGTAGTCATCGAAATTGCGAACCTGGGCTACTGGGGATTGGGTCGCATTTGTGAAGAAAGCACCGCTTTTGCGAAGCCTTCAGAGTTCGCATTTGCGAACGCCCTATCGTATTTGTGATGAAGGTAGGCTTATTCAAGCTTCGCTTTTGCGAAGAATTGTTCACTTTTGCGAGTTCACATTTGCGAACTCAGTATCGCAAATGCGACATCTGCAGCTTGCTAAAAGCTGGGCATTCCAGACTTCATTTTATCATATTTCTGAACCCTAGGTCCGAGAGTGGGCGGTTTTGAGAGAAGATTTTCATAACAAATCATTGGGTTAGTGCCTTTAATCAATTTCCAACTATATTTTGTGATTATATCTTAGATTTAACCTCAAATTCATGAGAGTTAAAAGGAAAATTTGAGAAAATTTGTAAAATCTTTCAAAATGTAAAATCATGATCTGAAGGACGAATTGGTATCGGAATTTGATAATTTTGGTATTGTTGAACTCGTATCGAAATGGGTGTTTGGTTTTTACAAATTTTTTCGGGTTCAGAGGTGCGGGCTCTAAGACTAGATTTTTTACAAATTGTATAAGTATCGCAGCTTTGTTAATTGAAATTATTTTCTCTTGCATTGTTTGATGTATTTAAGTCATTTTTGGCTAGATTGAGCCGAGCATTGGTGAATTGGTATAGGAAAAGCTAAATTGAGTATTGAATTTGCCGAATTGAGGTAAGTATCTTGTCTAAATTTGCGTGGGGGAAATCACCCCTTAGAAATTGAGTCAATTGTGCTATCTTGATATGTGAAAGCCGTGTACATAAAGTGACGAGTGGGTATACAGTTTATATGTGGTATTAACCGGTTAGATCGCCTAATCTCTTTCCATGCTTTTGAGTAAATTGTCATAAAATGTGGTATCTCTTTGTTAGACTACTCTCATATGCTATATATGATGTTGTTAGTCCTTATTTGCCTCTTATTTGTTATTTGGCCTCTACATTCCTTGGTTGTTGTCATTGCCTTCATTATTACCTTGTTACCTCTTAACTGTTGAGTTATTCTATGGTTACGTGCTTATCTGTTACGAGTCCACGTTATTGTGAATACCTGTGTAGTTATCATGGGCCTTACATGTATTGTTTCCTTGTAAAGGTTGTTGTATTTCTTTGATTGTTACGTGGTTCCCTTATTACCGTGTACTCTTACTTTTCGTTGTAGAATTTCTTGTAATTGATTATTTGAATTGTTGTTGATTGATTTATATTATTATATGGTGGGATCGGGATGCACGCTGCAACAGGAAGAATAAGAGTGATATATGTATATTGAGGAGGAATAAGGGTGAATTACTATTATATGGTGGGATCGGGTTGCACGCCGCAACATGAGGAATATGGGTAATATATATATATTGGGGAGGAATAAGGGTGAATTACTAATATGCGGTGGTATCGGGTTGCAAGCCGCAACAAGAGGAATAAGGTGGATTGATATGGAGTAATAAGGGTGAATTATCTTATTGATATTGATATATGGTGGGATCGGGTTGTGCGCCGCAACACACACACACACAATATATATATATATATCATTTACTGTTATTTTTATTGTTACGGAGGAATAAGGGAGGATTTTGTGTTGTCTGGTGGGATCGGGATGCACGCTGCATCAGTTATGTGTTTTATGTATTTTTCTCTGACTGTGTAAGTTGCTCGGTAGTTTTGCATGTCACTTAAGGATTGGTTATAGCTGAATACTGATAAAACACTTGAATTATGTATTTATTTCTGCAAATTACCGAATTTCAAAGTGAATTTACTATGTGGAGTCATTATGTCATGACCCAAAATCCATCAAGGTCGTGATGGCGCCGGACACCATTGTCGGGCAAGCCAACACTCATTAGATAAGCAAAATTCCTATTTTAGTATTTTGAAATCGTTACTTTCCATTTCATTATATAAAAATCAATAAAATTTAGTGAGTGAATAACGATGTTTAACAATTTAATTAACTAATATATCCCAAAATCGTCCCAGAACCCGGTGTCTCAAGTGCATGAGCCATTTCTAAGAAAAATCATATGAAATACAATAACCGTCCAGAATACAAATGGGATAGTAAAGAAAGTACAACTCAATACTTTGAAAGAGACTCTACTGGCTGCGGGTCGTCTCGAGAGATGCAGCTCACCCAAGTCCCCATATCAACCATGCCACGATGCCAAGCGAGGCCACTAGATATACATATACATGTGCAACAAAAATTCACAGCAAGTGTAGTATGAGTACGAAAATAACGTGTACTCAGTAAGTATCCCGCCTAACCTCGAAGAGGTAGTGACGAGAGGTCGACTTTGACACTTACTAGAGGTCAAATTAATATAATCAAGTGTGATGTCAAACATGGATTTTACTATCAAATAACATATAACAGCAGGAAAGGACAACCTCTTCCATAAATTATAAATCCCAGTTTCTGTCATCTCAGTTAACCACTCATATCTTAAGACAATTAAACAGTTCAAATCACAGATGATATCCAGTAAATATCATGCGTAGGAAATGCCTAGGGTCGAACGGCCCAAACCAACATAAATGTAAACTATGCACTGCCGAAGGGTCGAACGGCGCGAACCATACATGCATCTATTAACCTGCCGTGGCGTACGGCCCGCTCCCATGAGAGTAGTGGAAGAAATCACTCCGCTCGCGAAATATAAATTGTGAAGCGGTCACACATAAGCATACACAGTCAAACAGTCCACCCCGATTATATCGGGAAAACGATTACCCAAGAAAATGACAATTTCTCTTTTAATGGCCACAAACATAGTTTTTAAATATTTTCTAGAAATTTATTTGTCAAGTTCGATAAGGTTTAAACATTTTTAAATTCGCCAGTAAAATTACAAGTACGGCAAAGGAAACATGCTTTTGGGGCCTAGACTACCCCGGACATAAGCATAATAGTAGCTACGCACGGACTCCCGTCACCTTGTGCGTACGTAGCCCCTACAAATAGTAGCACATATTTAATTATTTCACCTATGGGAACAATTCCCTCTTACAAGGTTAGAAAGGAGACTTACCTCGCTCCGAAGATTCATAACCGGCCTCCAATCCCTTCCGACGACTCACATTGATGCACCACACCCAAAACTATCCAAATAACGGGCAAACCAATGAAAATATACTCTAATACTTATAACAATTCAATTTATATAGATTCCCAACTCCGCCCGGAAAGTTGACAAAATCACCCTCGGGCCCACGTGCCCGGATTCTGAAATTTTTGAAGATAAAGATTACCCATAACTTTACGAACTCAAATATATAATTATCTTTCAATTTCATGCCCAAATTCGTGGTCAAAATCCAAAAAAATACAAATTCTAGGTTTACTCCCAAATCCCATAATTTCTACAAATTCCCATGTCCAAATCCGCATATAATCATGTATTTAACTAATAAATGGGAAGAAACCACTTACCTAGATTTGCTTGATGAAAATCCCCCGCGAAGCTCTCCAAAATCAGCCCCCATGAAAGATTTGAGATAAAAATGAGCCAAAACCTATTTTAAAACACTTTATTGCCCAGTCAGACCCTTCTATGCTACCGCAGGAGCGCCTTCGCGATCGCGAAGGCTAAACTCGCTGCCTCCATAATTTCCTCTTCGCGATCGCACTCCCCTCCCTGCTTTCACATAAGCCAATACCAGAAGCCTCCAAATTTTCACTATGCGATTGCGTACCCTCTCACGCGATCGCATTGAGTAAAAATCTGCAGCACTCACACCAGAAAACTAGCAAATCCTCACAAGGCAAGAATCGACCCATTGAGCATCCGAAACACGTTTAAGGCCCCCAAGACCTCAACCAAACCTACCAACCAGTCCTAATACCTCATTCGAACTTAGTCGAGCATTGAAATCACATCAAACAACATCGAAATCATAAACCGCAACCCGATTCAAGCTTAATGAACTTAGAACTTCAAACTTCTATATTCGATGCCGAAACCTATTAAATCACGTCCGATTGACCCCAAATTTTTCACACAAGTCACATTCAACATTACAAACCTGTTTCAAATTTCGGAATCGGAATCCGACCCCGATATCAAAATTTCCACTTCCGGTTCAATTCCTTAAAACCTTCAAATTTTCTATCTTTAGTCAAATGACTCTAAAATGACCTACAGACCTCCGAATTCAATTCCGATTGTGCTCCTAACACCAGAATCACCATACGAAGCTATTCCCAGAGTCGGAATCCCAAACGCACATCAATAACACTTGCGTTTCAAGCCAAACTTAGGAAATTCCTTCAAAAATGCTGACTTCCACAATATACGCGTAAACGCTCCCGGGTTATCCAAAATCTGATCCATACATACGCCCAAGTTCGAAATCATCATACGAACCTGCTGAAACCTTCAAATCCTAATTTTGAGGTTGTTTACTCAAAAATCCAATCTTAGTCAATTCTTCCAACTTAAGGCTTCCGAAATGAGAACTTTCTTTCAAATTCGACTCCGAACTTCCCGAAATTCAATTCCGACCACACCTACAGGTCATAATACCTGAAATAAAACTGCACATGGCCTTAAACCGCCAAACGATGCGCTAGAGCTCAAAATGACTAGTCGGGTCATTACATTCTCTCCCACTTAAACATACGCTCGTCCTCGAACGTGCTAAGAAATGCTCTGGAGTTATATGAACTCATCGTTTAACACTTCGTGCACCTACCTATGCTTCCACTACTCAGTTGAGCGCATTAGCTCAATCAAATCTGAAGATATCTTCTCTTATCCATACAATAAGCTCAGAACCCAGTTCCGACCCCCGAAATCCTCTACCAGGCTTGTTTCCAATATATGAACACCGAATTAATCACTGAGGTACCAGAATATGATTGCATGCCTCCGCTGAATTAGCACCCTACACCGCATAACTCATCATTTAACCATAACGACATTCCTTGACCTTAATAGCCATAATTCCACGAATCTGATGCTCCCAATGCACCTCATGACTTATATATAGGTCCTGCTATAACGCTTACGATACCACCACAACGGAGGAGATGTGTAGAAATTTATAACCAATTGCAGAGACAACAAATCATTGAATCTCTCCTCTTGACTAGAATCATCACCTCATTACGAACCAAATAATGGTATTTGTCCTATAATATACTTCGCATAATCTTATCGCACTGATCCCTGATCCAATAATCTCGTCTCACTCAGTATGAACTGCTCAGACAACAAGTCACCCCAGATATGACCAACAGTCTCACATGATGCCACAATGCGCCAATAGGCCATAACTCGAACATGATACATAAAGAAATGACTCAGGAAGGGACTACTCAACTCACGCAACTAATATGGACCTTCCTCAGAAAATAGGAAGCAAAACCCAAGAAAAAAATAAATATGGGGAGCCTTAAACAACATCACACTGTTGCGGCGTGCAACCTGATCCAAATAACATACCCGTGGCGGCGTTCCACCCGATCCAAATAACATACCCGTGGCGGCGAGCCACCCGATCCACACATAAAATTTACATAAGGAGATACACACTGAGTTAAATTGCTCATTACCACAAAATATCGAATATCGGTCACAAGCACGCTAAGTGCATAATACCATCCTAGGGAGACTGATAGATCCATACGCTACAAAACTCAAGCACACTGAGGTGCAATATATATACTCTGAATCTCAAGAGCATCCTGCTCACACATCATCATCACTACGCGAAATCTCAACACATAAGAAATTATCAAGCCGTCTTCACAACTCACAAGGCACAAAGGAATATTACCTGAAATGAACGAAGATGGAACAACATCTGATGTTCTAATATCCCTCCGAGAGAAGCGCCATACTGAAAAGAGCACCTCTGACTCACATGGAGCCCATAATCATATTTAAATCCATTCACAACCTTCAAGCTGATTCCGCTCGCACCAAAATAGGCTAATAGCCTTACCTGGGTCCATAATAACCCACTTTTCCTCATAAAATGCAAGAACAACCATCATCGCCGGAGCAAAACCCCTACATCGCAACCAAATTAACCGAGCGCCCTCCAGGCATAATCTCTCAAATAAACAATATTATACTTGGTCTGAATCTTCAATCAATTAAGTGACTACACATCACACTCATACAATCTTCCCGTGGTCATGCTCCCACGACCTTCCACACAAGGTAACAAGTCTGCACATCCACACCACCGATCACACTAATGTTGTAAAGCCAACCAAGAAACCTGCAACTAGAACGCAAAGCCTCTTACACCACCACCGATCTCAGGTGACGCTGAAGATGATACCGGCTTACTCTAAACATCCAAATCCCTTTTCTTGCTCACCCTATCTCGTGACATCCTTTTCAACATCGAACCGCAACCTTGATTCTTATCTCAAGTTCCATATTGCTGACTGCACCTAACATGCCAATATGAAATAACACAAGAATTCCATCATAACTCCTAAACCACTATTAGGGAGAACACGTTATCACATAGAAACCTTTTAATTAACTTAATTTAAGAGAACCATAACGACACACGAGTGAATTCTCATAATCGCAAAACATGCAAATCCTCATGTAATAGTCTATTCCACCATAATCCTTCCAGGATCCACCTACACTTTTCCAAATTTCCATTACTCGCGTCATTCTCAAACTCCACCTCTGAAGGACATAAGTGATTCACCTGAATACCCCAAACTGAAACTGATATGACACTTAGCCTCGCGATCAACTTGTCGATAGCAGACTCCCCCCACTTTGCTCAAGCCATAGATCAAGATGAACAATAACTCACAATGCCCATACACGAACACCGCCACAATACCACAGTGAGATTCAATTAAACCTTCCATAAGCTCATATAACACGACCCATCTTATAACTTAATCCAATTCGCACTCACCTTAGGAATGATGATAACTCCAAATCAATACATAGCAACTCAATTCGCACTCACTTCGAGTGATTTCATTCCACGAGACTACTTTGTCTCCAAGCCCATGAACCGTTTCATGCTCTCCTTGCACGCATATTCACACCTCCGACCGGTATACCCATTCCGATAACCTTTTTATGAACCCGAAGTCATTTTATCCTTTTCCCTCCAAATGCTACTCTGCACGCTGAAGATAACATAGAACACTCCAACCATATTTTCTTTCTCAAAATTCTGCTGCGGAAGCTCGATTCTTAACCATACAGTGGGCTTGAAATCCTTAGACACCACATTCTAAACTTTGAATCTACTAGGACCACTGTTGAGAGTCACCCACTCTGGCTTGGTCCCGAATATAATCAACTCCATGGCTTCGCTGGTACCTGAACACCCATCTTGAATAAGCACCCGACTGAATCACTTCCCTTGCAAATTACCTCTGTACTAAGCATAAATCCTGAATCTTTCCAAAGCCTAAACCTGATTCCATAAGGCCAACATTTGCACACATTTATCAAATCTTATGCTCAATTACTACTCATGTCTCCTTCCCTTAGCTGTAATAACCCACTAACATGCCGATGACCAGAATTTTTGCCAGTAGATACCCATGCAACTCAATCATAGGCGGCAGAACTCTCCCACTTAGCCTGAAGCCGTTATTACACAAATCCGGGACTCACCAAGAATCTTCCTTCATTGTTGACACGATCCTTCATAACCAACTCGCCAAATTCCTTGAAATCCTTCCGTTAGCATTTCACAAGCACTCCGAGTCATTAACTACATTCTCATATCCGACCTCTTGCTGAATAGTCAGTAAAATCCCTCGCAAAATCTCCGCCAACAACGCAACCACTGACCTGCTCACAGAAGATGACCCACCGGCGAAAATTACCAACTGACACCTTCCAACGACACTGTACTGCACAATCTCTACGACATCAATACCCCGCCCTACACCCGTTCTCATTTACCAACTTTACTAGTCCGTCCGCTCCTCATGGACATCTACTAAATGTGCGACAATATCTTCTAATTCACAGCTATGCTGCATCCTTCTTCATATCGAACAACTCCTCTCTGTTGTATCCAATCCTCCGCTGAAATAGCCAATACTTTAATTTAAGCCCGTGGACCCAATCACCGCCCACTAAAATTCTCAAATTGCTCCAAACTTCTCCTCAAGATGTGCAGCTATCTTACCACAGAACTCATATGCTACGCATCCACTCTCCCATTTTGGTCAAACTCACTCCTTTAAGCAACTGCCTCGACTTCTACTTCATACACCTAGCCTTCTAGAAATTTAACCATTGCCTGACATTTCCCACATGTCTTTCCTCATCGTATACTTCCCAGTTGTTGCCTCAAGTAAATATCATTCTCTGTAGCACTTAAACTAGCAGACCACTATAACTTCAAAACTCTCTGAAGATCATCTTCCTCGAGCCGCCTACATTAGAAATACTTATTCAATCCTGAACCACCGCGCACCACGATCTCTGACAGCCGCTTCTTCAATACTAATTCACATTACTCTGACCCAAGCATCCGAAGAAACCATAGCACCGGCGAACTTAAGCCATCCTATTCGATCAAAGACGACGATGCCACATCACAGATGAAGATTCCACCTCACTTGAATACACCTCGTCTCATTACTCTATCAATCCGAACATGATCATTTATAGTCCAATTGTCTTTCCTCCGCCAGAAATAAAATACTAAAATCTCGGAATCATGCTCCGAGTAGAACTCCTATCAAGTCGTTCATTTCCCCGACATATGGGAAAGCATCCTATCATCATATCAATACCGTGCAATAACCAATCATAAGCATCATAACAACCTGAGCATAGCCTCAAAGCTCTCAGAAACACAACTACTGAGCTGAAACAACATAATATCCTCCCGCAGAGCAACGACAATAGCCCCAACCAACTACGCATGGAAAAACATCACGCACCATATCTGTAGTACCATTACAATTCCTCAAATTCTCGATTTATAGCAAGGTCTCCGCGAAGTGTAAGATTGAGTAAGAAGAAACGTAGACATAAGCCTCAAAGGAATCAAACCGCACGATAAGGAATCAAGAAGTGAAGTACTCCTAACAGCCCTGTAGCCTCTTGAAGATAAGTATAGATATCTCTGTACCGATCCGCAAGACTCTATTAGACTTTCTCATGACTCATGCGACCTAAGGGATCCTAGTGCTCTGATACCACGTTGTCACGACCCAAAATCCATCAAGGTTGTGATGACTCCGGACACTATTGTCGGGCAAGCCAACACTCATTAGATAAGTAAAATTCCTATTTCAGTATTTTGAAATCGTTACTTTCCATTTCATTATATAAAAATCAATAAAATTTACTGAGTGAATAACGATGTTTAACAATTTAATTAACTAATACATCCCAAAATCGTCCCAGAACCCGGTGTCACAAGTGCATGAGCCATTCTAAGAAAAATCAAATGAAATACAATAACCGTCCAGAATACAAATAGGACAATAAAGAAAGTACAACTTAATACTCTAAAGGAAACTCTGCTGGTTGCGGGTTATCTCGAGAGGTACAGCTCACCCAAGTCCCCGTATCAACCATGCCACGACGCCAAGCGGGGCCAATAGATATACATGTACCTATGCAACAAAAATGCACAACAAGTGTAGTATTAGTACGAAAACAACGTGTACTCAGTAAGTATCCCGCCTAACCTCGAAGAGGTAGTGACGAGAGGTTGACTTTGACACTTACTAGAGGTCAAATTAATATAATCAAGTGTGATGTCAAACATGGATGTTACTATCAAATAACATATAACAGCAAGAAAGGACAACCTCTTCCATAAATTATAAATCCCAGTTTCCGTCATCTCAGTTAACCACTCATATCTTAAGATATTTAAACAGTTTAAATCACATATGGTGTCTAGCAAATATCATGCGACGGAAATGTCGAGGGTCGAACGGCCCGAACCAACATAATGTAAACTATGCACTGTCGAAGGGTCGAACTGCGCGAACCATAGATGCATCTATTAACCTGCAGTGGCGTACGACCCGCTCCCATGAGAGTAGTGGAAGAAATCAACCCGATCGCGGAATATAAATTGCGAAGCGGTCACACATAAGCATACACAGTCAAACAGTCCACCTCGACTATATCGGGAAAACAATTACCAAGAAAATGACAGTTTCTCTTTTAATGGTCACAAAGATAGTATTTAAATATTTTCTAGAAATTCATTTGTCAAGTTCGATAAGTTTTAAACATTTTTAAATTCGCCAGTAAAGTTACAAGTACGGCAAATGAAACATACTTTTGGGGCCTAGACTACCCGGACACAAGTATAATAGAGCTACGCACGGACTCCCGTCACCTCGTGCGTACGTAGCCCCCACAAATAGTAGCACATATTTAATTATTTCACCTATGGGGATAATTCCTTTTTACAAGGTTAGAAAGGAGACTTACCTCGCTCCGAAGATTCATAACCGGCCTCCAATCCCTTCCGACGACTCACGTTGATGTACCACGTCCAAAACTATCCAAATCACTGGAAAACCAATGAAAATATACTTTAATACTTATAACAATTCAATTTATATAGATTTCCAACTCCGCCCGGAAAGTTAACAAAATCACCCTCGGGCCCACGTACCGGATTCCGAAATTTTTGAAGATAAAGATTACCCATAACTTTACGAACTCAAATATATAATTTTCTTTCAATTTCATGCCCAAATTCGTGGTCAAAATTAAAAAAAAATACAAATTCTAGGTTTACTCCCAAATGCCATAATTTCTACAAATTTTCATGTCCAAATCTGCATATAATCATGTATTTAACTAATAAATGGGAAGAAACCACTTACCTAGAGTTGCTTGATGAACCCCCCCCCCCCCTGAAGCTCTCCAAAATCGGCCCCCATGAAAGATTTGAGATAAAAAAGATCCAAAACCGTTTTAAAACACTTTACTGCCTAGTCAGACCTTTCTATGCGATCGCGAAGGCTAAACTCGCTGCCTCCATAATTTCCTCTTCGCGATCGCACTCCCTTCCCTGCGTTCGCATAAGCCAATCCCAACAGCCTCCTAATTTTCCCCTTTGCGATCGCACACCCTTTCCTACTTTCACATAAGACAATACCAGCAGCCTCCAAATTTGCACTATGCGATCGCGGACCCTCTCACGCGATCACATTGAGTAAAAATCTGTTGCACTCACACCAGAAAACCAGCAAATCCTCACGAGGCAAGAATCGACCCGTTGAGCATCTGAAACACGTCTGAGGCCCCCGGGACCTCAACCAAACCTACCAACCACTCCTAATACCTCATTCAAACTTATTCGAGCCTTGAAATCACATCAAAAAACATCGAAATCACGAATCGCAACCCGATTCAAGCTTAATGAACTTAAAACTTCAAACTTCTATATTCGATGCCGAAACCTATCAAATCACGTTCGATTGACCCCAAATTTTGTACACAAGTCACATTCAACATTATGGACTTTTTCAAACTTTCGGAATCGGAATCTATCCCCTATATCACTTCCGGTTCAATTCCTCAAAACCTTCAAATTTTCTATCTTTAGCCAAATGACTCCAAAATGACCTACGGACCTCTGAATTCACTTTCTATCGTGCTCCTAATACCAGAATCACCATACGAAGGTATTTCCAGACTCGGAATCCCAAACGGACATCAATAAAACTGAAATACACTTCAACCCAAATTTATGAAATTTCTTCCAAAATACTAACTTCCCTAATATGCGCTGAAACGCTACCGGGTCATCCAAAACTCGCTCCGAACATATGCCCAAGTCTGAAATCATCATACGAACCTGCTGGAACCTTCAAATCCTGATTCTGAGGTTGTTTACTCAAAAATCCAATCTTAGTCAATTCTTCCAACTTAAGGTTTCCGAAATGAGAACTTTCTTTCCAATTCGACTCCGAACTTCCTGAAATTCAATTCCGACCACACCTACAAGTCATAATACCTGAAATGAAACTGCTCATGGAATTAAACCACCAAACGACTCACTAGAGCTCAAAACGACCGGTCGGGTCGTTACATTCTCTCCCACTTAAACATACGTTCGTC
>MDKI01057176.1:0-21138 GCA_005239505.1 Nicotiana paniculata
GTAGAAGTCTTGTTTTAGATTCTAACACAATTGTTGGCCTTGTAACTACCTCTGTATCAAGTTCAGGGAGGTCAAAGTAGGGGTGTAATTTGGGCCGGGCCTAAACGGGCTTCGTGGGCCGGGGCTTCGTGGGATTTTTTGTAGGAACCAGCCCGGGACCACGAATTAATGGTCCGGGCTAAGTGGGCCGGGCTTTTTTTAATTTTTTTTTAATCTAAGGCAATTTATTTTAAATTATATTATATAATTGCAAAGAGATATTCAAACCACTGCATTATGGTGTTTTAGAGACCAAGGAAACCAAGTTCACTAGCTTTTTTTTTCTTTCTCAAATGCCTCAATATACTCTTATCGTGGTAATATTATTTGTTTTCGTTCAAGTTCACACGATTTGTTCAAAAGGTTTCATACTAAATGGCGGATCTAGGATTTAACTTTTATGAGTTTAATTTTAAGGTTATTTGCATTAAATCTATTATTTTTTTAAAATTATGTGTTCACATCTACTATTTTGTTACAATGTTAGTGGATTTTTAATCAGGAAAATATGTTATGCCTAGAAAATATCTGTTCAGATGAACTCGATATCAAACTTGTAAATTAAAATTTACATTTAATACTTCAAATTAAAGTTCAAACTTGTACTTATCATTGCATAGTAAATTAATAATACTTCAAATTAATCTAACAGACTAAAACATTAAGCATAATACGTCTAATAATTTTAAAATAACACAAATTGTCTCAAATCAACTTAAAAAATTAAATACGAATGTCTGGAGAACGCTGAAGACAACTCTTCATATGCCTCCTTAAACAACATGTGCCCTCCAACCTTGGGTGATGAGTGAAGACTCGACCACAATTCTTGCACTTTACTATGTAAACTTCTTTATTTTCTTCTACCGCATTAAAGTGTTCCCTAATATATGAGCGCACTCTAGAATCACCAGGCATGGTTTAACTTGAATTGAGAATTTGAGTTTGAGAAATGAGAGATGAGTGAAAAAATGAAGAAGATGGTGGAGGGGTGTATTTATAGTTTTTCAAAGGGCTAAATTAGTAATTATAAAAGTGCTATTTTTTAAAAAGTTTGCCCAAAAATGGTTATTTCTGCAACTGACCGTTGCCAACGGTCATAAGACCATTCAAAAAAATTACCAGATTTTTTTTCTATATAAATTTAGCCGTTGGGCCCGGATAGGCCCGTTTAGGACCACTTGAACCGGCTCAATTCCCAGCCGATCCCAGTCCCAAACGGTCCCGATCTCATGGGCCTCACCTATGGGACCGGCCCACTACCTAGCCCACCCGGTCCTATCTGGTTAAAATTTGGTCTCGATGGTTGAATGAAAGGAATAAGAGTCCGATGTGTTTGGGCTCTTTTTAAATTAAAAGATTGGATGGGTCGGATTAAATGAGCCGGTCGGTGGGTCAAATAAAAATAAGGGGCGAGTTTAATTCATCCAATAAAAGACTGACACGTGGATATTTTTAATTTAAAGTTAGGAGTAGACGACGGAGGGATATTTAATTTCTGGGGACAAATGGTAGGGACTTTTTTAATTGAATAGTATAATGGGGGACATATATGATTTATTTTAGATAGTAGAGGGATATATTGGGCCCTTTTCCGTTATTAATTGGCTGAGTTAGGCTGCAATTTCTTACCTTTAAACAATATCCAATGCTAACTAGTCAAGTTTTTGACTAAAATTGTCCCTTATCTATTGGAGTATGTTCATTTTTGTCCTTCAAATATAACCCAGAGCATCTTTAGTACCTTAACTTTGCTAAAGTGGAGTATTTTTAGTCTCACTAACAGAACCAAGTTAAAAACTAACGGAAGGAGAAAATTTTCTACCGATGCTTTCTCTGAAGCTTCTCAAATGATATGGCGGGTAATTTTTTTCTACCGACAAACGACGATTTACTGCATTTTCATGATTAATTTGGTAGTACTTCCTTCGGCCACACCCATCCATCCTAGAAATCCTTTACCAATCACAGTAAGCAATTGTTAAAACTTAACGTGACCACACACCAAACAGATGTTATCACTATTCTTAGCTCACTGTCAACAAAAATAACCACTCCTCTTTGTTTACGGTGACAACGTAGAGTATAAAAAATACCCCACATTAAAGTTGCCAAATGCACATTCAAAATCCGTAACAAGATGATGAGGGACAGAGAATCATCTGGCGAAGAATATGATCGAGAGAACTTGATCCAACAAAACGAACGTGTAAATAACCATCAGAATCTCCACTTCGCTCCACATTCCAAATAAACGACGTCAAGGACCGATTTTCCTTTAATCGACGCTTTAATTTCACCTTCAGTAAGAGGTATTTCTTAGCAATTACTCGCCCAGTCTTAGTATTCATTCTCTATTACACTACCGACATCAAAAACCTATTTCAAACCACCGTTACTAACATTAAGTACGATGGTTCCATCAATTCTATGCGTGAGTCCAAAGTGAATATTGGTTCCATCAACAGTTACTCATTATTTGATCTCTACAACTGTTATTAATAAAGGTTAAATTAGTTTTGCCTTCCCCTAAGAAATGAAGAAGGAAAGAAAACGTACCCCGATCATGAAAAAATATAACATTTTTAGTTGAAATCTCCACATATGATAGTTAATTTTAAAAAAATATGTTTCCTACATTAATTACTCATTGGTTAAAGGTGGGGTTGTCACTATTTTAAACTAATAAAATTACAGAACTTATTGGGATATTATTTAAGAAGCTTCAGGGAAAGCACCGTTAGAAAATTTGCCCCTTCCATTAGTTTTTAACTTGGTTATGTTAGTGAGACTAAAGATACTCCTCTTTAGCAAAGTTAAGGGATTAAAGATGCTCCAGATTATATTTGAAGGATGAAATGAACCTACTTCCAAAAATAAGGAACAATGTTAGTCAAAAACTCCTAACTAATCACTGGTAAAAGACTTAATGCTCCTTCGAACAACAAAATATAGTATTTTTTTTTTACTGTAGTTACCTCTTAAATAAAAAAGATTCAGGGTTATTGGCCTGCCTCGAAAAAAAAAATGATACAAAAAAGACAACAATAAACCCATTTGTTATCATACTTTTTCGAATACCACCTACAAAGTAAAATAATGAGTTACTTATTTTCCATCTCACAATTTCATATTTAGTTATAATTCATATTTGCAAGGATTCGATAAGGATACAAATTAACATTTTATTTTTAGCAAGTCTGTCCTTTCATAAAAAGTTAGATTTAAGGCAATATGAAGACAATTTGATTGTCACATATTAGGCTCACTTGTTTGACTTCACGCCAGAATCATTATAAAAGCTATTTCAACTAGATTAGCTCACGAGTTACAAGTGTCATAACTCGAAATTATACTTTTTATACAAGATCTAATGGATAACGTCTTTGCTCTTATCTTGTTGAAAGCTCGTCTAGTTTGCATTAGAATATCCAATAATGTATGTGTTGAGGGTCTCACATTGATTAAGGGACCGGGTTGTTGTTTCCTTACACGATCTTAGGTGATTATCATGTTACGAACCAATTCTTAGGTTAAATTACGCTTAAAGTTTATTTTCTTCACGTATAGTGGAGACAGACAAACTCAAGTTTTGATACCAAACTTCGCCCCTTTAAATGTTTCACATTGATTGATAGAATGAATTGTTATATTTTCATATGATCTCAGACAATCATCATAGCATGAGTTAAATTGGAGTTGAGTTATGTCTAAAATTTATTTTTCAACCGTACGAGTGATCTATTTCCTCATATGATAGTTCCTCCTCCAACTATTGAATACTTTGAAGCTATAGCTTGAAGTTGATAGAATGAAAACATTTAAAGTGGAAATTGAAAATGAGTTTTGACGTGAACTTTACTTAAAAAAAAAGTTGAAAATCATTATTTTACTTGAAGTACTCCTCAAATAAGTTGAAAACTTTGAAGTATAAATAATAGACCAAATTATAAAATAAGAATTTATTTGTAAATAGTATATCAAATTGAAGTTGAAATAATGAAATAATTTGTATGGGCAAAAGGATTGGTGGAATAGTCGAAAGGTAAATTAACAGTTAAAAAAAAAGAAGAAGACCGTTTTAATGTTCGGGATTCGAACACGAGATCCTTTGAAAGGGGGTTGAATCGCAAAACGGCACTTACCACACGATCTACACGGCATACAGCTCTCGCCACCTTCACGATTTAAAGAACAACTTTAGATTTTGTCCGTCTCCTTATTTAAGCGCCTCAGCCGTCGTCATTACCGCCTCATAAACCCCAACCCTCCCGCTCAATAAGCCTCCTTCTTAAACCCCTACACTTCACACTTTCATTCCTCTGTACTGAAAATAGTACAGAAGGAATAAAAAAAAAGTCTTTTTGAGATGAGGAGAACACAAGAGATAATCCAATTCACTAAACAGCCCTACATTGAAGATGTTGGTCCTAGAAAAATGTCAGTTAATTGAATTTTTATTGTTTTTTTGTTTGTTTTTCTGTTTTTAGTTAATGTTTTGATCGATTGTTTTTTTTATTATTGTTGTAACAGAAAAAGCATTCAATTTTCTCTATTCTCAGAGGCGGAAATTTTGAAGTTAGGAGAAGTTGAAGTCTACCGCGGGGTTTACTATGAATCTACTAAAAAGCCTATTCCTAATGGCTTGTTAGATCCTCGCATGGTAACCCTCTTTTAATTCGAATTCACATAATAATCACATTTAAACTGATTTAGCAACATAACCATCGGACATTGTTTATAGAAGGCAGGTCCCAACTTGTCTATATACTACTCCA
This sequence comes from Nicotiana paniculata, assembly GCA_005239505.1. Classification (NCBI taxonomy): domain Eukaryota; kingdom Viridiplantae; phylum Streptophyta; class Magnoliopsida; order Solanales; family Solanaceae; genus Nicotiana; species Nicotiana paniculata. The sequence goes on from MDKI01057176.1 coordinate 4,818, forward strand.
TACTCCATCTGTTCCATTTTATGTGACACAGCTTCTGTACAGCTTGTTGGATGGTTGTGACGTATTGTATTGTATCATATTGTTTTGGTGAATAAAATATTTGTTTTGTTTGTTACTTAAATTTTGTTGTATCATATTGTTAAATCCGTAGTCATGCAACGATAAAAAGTTCCATTTTATGTATCGACGGATTTGGTGTAGCCGCACCGATTATTTGTTTTTCCCCCCATTTTGTATTATTATTTAATAATTACATTTTATTCTTTATCCGTTACACTATACCTTCACCAAACCTCACTTGTGGGATTTCACTGAGTTGTTGTTTGTATTCCTCAAATTGCTGGCTATGTGACATCATAAAAACGATATAATCTATCCAAATATTGGATTAATCAATGCAATACAGTACAATACATTATGAAAAACGATACATAGCAAGCATCAAAACAAATTGTTATTAGTACATTTAAAAAAGAATGGCACATTTCAATATTTGGAAACTGTTTAACTTTAACTTCCTATTGCACTTACTCAGAAACTTTATAGCCATACAAATACTCTTGCGTGTTTAAGACCAAAGATCTCAAACGTCTTCGTTTTTCTTAATATCCATACCAAGTCAAACTATGTGATATAGGGAGTATATAATTTGTGGTTTATTGTACAGAGGTGTAGCTGTTGCTCTGGGAATTATTTTTAGGGCTGCTGGGAGTGTAATGCAGATTAATCATTATTTTTGGAGCGCGAGTTGTTTACAGGTTTTTAGTTGCTAACAGTTTATGATCTGTGCATATCAGTTTAAATGAGTGGAGGCTAAATAAAGCTATTTTGATTTATGATTAGATGATGAAAAGGAACAACCTTGAGCTTCATGTTTCTCTTTGAGTTTGATTAACTTTTTTTTTTTGTCTTTGATGCTGATTTCTGTATCTTGATTATACGAAGTTTTGGATTTTCAGGGGCCTCCAAACAAGAATGGGGGTTGTGAAACATGTCACGGGAACTTTAGAGAGTGTCCAGGTCATTACGGATACTTGGTGCTTACTCTACCCGTTTATAATGTTGGATATTTAGGGACGGTGGTGGACCTCTTGAAGTGCATATGCAAGGTGATATCTTGTTTGAACTTAACCCCTTTGATCTCTGCAGCAATAAGCTATTTGTAGTTTTCACTCTTTTCTGGTATATATCAACTTTATACAACTTCAAGAATGCAATTTAACTGGGCAGAGAGGTTGAAAATTTAGTTTTTCTTCCACATCATATTGGTAATAGTGAGGAAAAATTGTATACAAATTGTTTAAAATTTCTTTGATTGAAGAAAAAGAAGAAGTCATTTATGACTTTAATTTTTTGAAAATTTGTGATAGTTTTATGTTAAGTTATATTTTTGGAACTGTGAAATTTATTTAGAGACATTAAGTAGAATAATGAGAAATAAACACCTAATTTCCTATTATTCTCAAGACAAAAATAGCAGTATATTGATCAAAACTCCAGATAATTGACATGCCTTTTCATAATACTTGTGCAAAACTCCAAAGTACAAACAGAATATTCAGTTTAGAGTAGGCGTATCATTTATTATAAGTCAGATTGCATTTCCTATTAACATGACAATAGAATTATCAGATAATTGCAGTTGTCGTAAATATTCCATTAATACAGAAAAGGATAAGAAAACATGGGTACGAGTAGATGTCCTCCAAAAAATACGCAATCTGATTTTTCCGATTAACAATTATGAACTCTGGAGGGAAAGCCTTAAGATCTTGTAACTCTTAGTGAGAGTCCTTGATTTTTATAGTCTTGTTCTTGTTTTTATTACTTTGCTTGTTGTATACTTTAAAGTTCTCATATATCATGGTCCAAAATAATTAGTGAAGAATGAAGTTGAGAATAATAAGCATTTTTGGTTGTCAGGACATTTTAAAAAAAAAATTAATGTTATTATGAGGTTAAAAAAACATGTCTGGTGCTTATGAACATTTTTGTTTCTGGTTGAAATTAAAAACAGAAATGCTCTTAGAGATCAAATATAAAAGTCGTTTTGGTATCAAAGTTTTTGTTATGGAAAATTTAAATGAAAAGTAGAAGCTGGTTTGGAGGCACAAAATATTTTTGAAACTAATTCAAAAAAGAAGAAGTGGGGCGTACATATTATGACACTGACTTGGTCCTTTATTGATGAAATTGTTTCTCCCAAAAACGAAAAGAAAGAGAATTAAAAAGAAATAGACGAGAATGACTTTGAAGTAAGAGGAAAAAAGGCAGTAATTTGAAGTTAATGTTGAAAAACCAGTAATTCTGAATTAGCATGGTAGAGGAAGTAGATGGGATGTTTGGGGAGTATGCTATTGATGCAGTAATTTTAAATTAGCATGTAAAAACTAGCTTCGGAGGCAGCAAAATCTTTGAATCAAATTTACAAGAAAGAAGAAGTGAACTCTGATGGGTTTGTAGTAGGGGAGAGATACAAATAGTTTTAAGGTGAGTTAGTTTGGAGGGAAGGTAAAAGATGACAGGTAGGGTAAGGGTAGACTTATCATGGCATGAGGGTTTAAGGTGTGTTATATGTGCAAACACGAAATTGCCTGTTTTATGAATATAAAGAAAAACATTGCGATGCATTTCATCCGCTCAAGGTAAAGTTAGGATGTCCTGGTGAAGAACGGGCACTGCAAATGTTAGCTCAGATAGGGATATAGCACAGATCACTAATAAAAATAAACATGACTGGGAATAGCGATACAGTAGTTACAAATTGAACAATCCTAACTGACCTCAAAAGCTAATTGGTAGTCATCCATGCCACAACAACAATTTATTTGATTCTGATACTTTCACCAAGATTCCCATGTGAAGTTGTTTAGGAGAGTAGTATTTACCAAACCAAACCAAAAAAAAAAAAAAAGAAAAGAAAAAGAAGAAGATGGTTTGGAGATAGTACGAGTGATATTAGTAATTTATGATTCCCTGTCAGAGTTTTGTTTTCTTTTGGCTTTTTTCCTTCCTCTGACCGTGCTCAAGAGCTTGGTATCTACTTTGCTTGCAGTGCTTTAATATTTTTCCTTGTGCAACCACTTTTTTTATCAGTGCTGCTCCTCAATACTTCTAGATGACAAGGAGCGTCGAATCTTTTTGAAGAAGATGAGAAATCCAAGAACTGAGCCTTTGATGAAGAGTGAACTACAGAAAAAGGTTGTGAAAAAGTGTACTTCCATGACAAGTGGCCAGAAGACTGTCACATGTTCCAAGTGCGGATACATGAATGGTTTGATATTCTTCTTCGCCTTCATCTTTTTGGCTAAAGCTAGTCCTTTGTTCTAACTAGATGCCATCTACCTTTCTGTTGACTATTCATTATGCATGTGCAACTATTTTTACGTGATTTTGAAGGGCATTCATTTGAAAAAATCTAGGAAAATTGCTTTATCTCTAATATTGAAATCTAAGTGAGTGGATATTATTTAACTTGTAAATTTGAAAAATATGTGAAAATTGGTGAAAGTTTGTTCTTGAAAAATTGCTTCAGATTCTCCAAAGAAGAAAAAAATTTTCCGATTTTTTTCCCAAGTAAATGTTTTTCGATTTTTCTAAAAGCTGAAATGCTACTCCAGAGGTGGTTTGTTATAGTTTCCTGCAATAATTAAAAACTTTTATCTAGAAATGGCATTTGGTTGCAATTCTTTTTTCCACAAAAATTGATGAAGATTTTTGCAAAAGACTTTCGACACTTTTTGATAACAGATGCTCCATTATTTAGAAGGTTGGGCCTTGAATTTTTCTTGATATCTAATGCTGAATGTTAAATTTTGTTTTAGCTTTTACGTTGAGGAATTCACATTTCTCTTTATAGAACCAATGATGTAATACTTCTTTTGGCATGTGAATCGTATAATATGTAGATAATTCTTCAACAAAAAATTCCTTAATACTAATTGTTAAATTCAAGCTCATTGTAACATGCATATTGCCCGTAAGATTGTACCAATAAAGAAACCAAATTGTTATAATGCCTCTCGTAGATAAATAGTCACCACACCTACTAATTTACATTGGGATGGATCTTTGGTCTGAGTTGCATTTTTTCTTTTTATGTTGGATTATATCCCATAGTGGGTGAATGTGTTAAAAGGGAACGGGATAGACCTAAAATAACTTGAAAGGAAGTTGTCTCAAAAGACCTACAATCTCTTGGAATCAATGCAGATTTAGCGAACGAAATAATGTTAGCGTGAGAATATCTACAATCTCTTGGAATCAATGCAGATTTAGCGAACGAAATAATGTTTTAGCATGAGATGCAAGTAGGAAATATAGAGAATATCTAGCACTTTTCATATTTATTTTTATGTTGTATAATGTTAGCGTGAGATGATTTAAATGGGGAATAACGTTATGGGTTGATTGGTTTGGGGTGACGCATTACATGAGAAGCGTTAAATCATGTCAACATTTTGCTTCAGTGGCTTCTCTTTATGCATAGAGTAGATACTTGTCATTTAGTTCTCTGATAAGCGAGGAATTTGTTCACTTGGATAGGTAAATAAAATATCTCTGCAAGGACTCATGGAGGTAGGGGTAGGAGTAGATTGGTTATTTTCAGTGAAGTCTTTATCATAAGCTCTAGGCAAAGGATGAGTTAGAGTTTTCCATACTTATCAATTTGGATTCCCATGTGACACCAAAAAAGTTTGCTTTTTCGCTTGGCTGGCAGCGAGAATTTGAGAAAAAAGGCGAATTACATATGTAAGTTGGTGGTTCGTGTGCACATGTCTAGGTGAAGATGTGGACCACATCCTACTATATTGTTAAGCGGTAACTTGCTTGTCGTGTGTGATTTTGAGACGATTCAGGATGTAGTGGGCCATGCCGGGTACAGTGAAGAAGACCCTCTTCAACTGGAAATTCAGAAGAACAAAAGAGAATTTGAAGAGCATGAGATGTTGCACTGCTAGCATTTATTTGGGTAATGTGGAACGAAAGTAATATGAGAACATAGAGAACGCCTATGTACATTTGAGGATTAGCCTGTCATTCCTAGTTCTTTTTGGTGCACCCATGATAAGTGTATATAGAAGATTGGGTATCATTCATAGAGACTCATATGATGTTGTAAATTTTCTAGTTTTTCATATACTGCTCGTATACAAGAGATTTTCCCATTATGAATAAAAGTATTTACCTTATAAAAACAATGTCGAAGTTTATATAATTTTTGTTGAATTGCGTGACCATCTAATTCAAAAAATTAAGCTGTTAAGGAGATCACACTGTATTTACCTAATTATGTATTTAGCATGCCCACTCACGCGCATATCTGAGCTTTTTTCATGAGCCAATCACATGGAAATCCTCTTTGATAATCTATAGCGATGACTCGAATTCGGAACCTCTGCCTGCTAGTATGCAATGTTGAAGTGTATGGCCAACTTATATAAAAGCTTAAACCGTCATCAAGTACTTTTAATAAGTATTAAGATATTATAAAAATACTGGAACTACGCTAGTTCCACTAGCGTAGTTGCAAATTGCGTCTCTTTTTAGCATTGTATCTACTTCATTTATATTAACCAGTTTCACCAAAAAGCCACCAAAAAATACATCTATGTTTAAGGCTATGAATGCTTCTTCTTTTTCTTAATTATGCCTTCAACAATTTCGAATGGTTGAGCTGAAAATTTTATTAGATATAGGGGAGGCTGTGGGTGCTCTATGGTTTTTGCATGGTGATAGTATTTTCACGACTTCATTGTTATCTTATTCTTTTCTTTTATTATAATTATTAGGTATGGTGAAAAAAGGTCAGTTAAAAATCATCCATGAACGAGGAAATCGTTTCTTGGATGAGTTTAGTGTGGCTATCTCTCACAAGATAGAGCTCAAGACATCTGTTAGTGTGCCTCCAGAAATTGATCCAAAAGCAGTTTACTCCCTTTTTAAGAATATGTCTGATGAGGTACTATTTGATATTTGTTAATTTTTGTACTCCTTCTGTGAAATCCTTTGTTCTTCTTTCTACCATTGTTCTCTCTTTGTTTCACATGCAGGACTGTGAGCTACTCTACCTCAGCGATAGACCAGAAAAACTTCTTGTCACAAGTATTCCAGTGCCACCAATAGCTATTCGCCCTTCAGTATTTGTGGATGGTGGAACACAGAGGTCATATGCAGTTATTTTTGTCTTATAAATTTTTAATTTGATCTAGATATTCGTAAACTATATAAGATATTTTAATGCACAAATTTTTTTCCCCACTTTAAGTTTTTAAGTTGTTTATATTTTTCTGTCAATCTTGGTCATAAGTAGCCTTGTTACTTGTTTTAGGATGTAAAACTTTTCGAGGTGTAGGTCGTCGACATTCTTATGTTTTCCCGAGATATAAAAATGTGACAAACAAACGTCTAGTGTTGGAGCAGATTGGCAGTAATCACGATATTTTGTGACTAATTGTTACATCGTTGACCTAACATAGGCTAAATAATGTCTAATTGGACATGGAGACCCCATTTATTTTTGTTGAGATTAAGATGTATGAATCTGGATACACGTCTGAATATTAAGGTGTGTGTTAGGATCAAGCCGTCTGAATATTAAGATGTTGTATTAAGATTTGAATACTAAATAATTAAGATTGCTTGTTTCTTAACATCTGGGTGTATAAAATTTTTCTTTGTTTAAAATTAATAAATATGATATTCAAATAAAATACTAATTAATTTAATAATATATCAACAACATAATTTTTAAAAAATTATATGGTGTTTGGTGGTGGTGATGACTAGTGGTAGTGAGTTATGGGTGCTGACTGGGAGTAGTGGTTGGTGGTGGTGTTAGCTGATGGTGGTAGTTGTAGATAGTAATTAGTGGTGATGATGGCTGGGCGATAGTGGTTAACGATGGTGGTAGTTGGTGGTAGCGGCTTATAATTGTGGTGGATGACTGTAGTATCTAATGGGGGTGGTGACTGACATGAGTGGTTGATGATATATAGTGGTGGCGGATGATGGTGATTGTCGGTAATGATTAGTGGCTATTGTGGTAATGGTGGTGATGATTGTAAATGGTGTCTAGTGATGGCAGCGTTTGACTGTGGTGACCAGCGACAACAGTTGTGGCTGTGGTTGTGTCTTGTGGATGGTGGATAATGGGTGGTGGTAGTTAATAATGATGGGCGATGTTACTGGCGATGACGGCGGTTAGCGATGAAAGTGGATGAAGTAGTGGTGAAATGCCATTTTTGCAAAAATCTCAGAATGAGAGCATCTTAATGATATTAATATTTTGTTGTAGGTCTTGGTCATTCAGATTTATCCAGACCCATTAAATGGTTGTAAAAAAAAAATAGACACACTTAATGATTGAGATATGAATGATTAATAGCCTGTTTGGTCAAAAGTATTTTTGGTGAGAAACAATTGTGTTTGACCAGTGTTTTGGATAGCATGCGGCGATAAATAGCGACGAGGGCCCGTTTCACTGAGGTAGATGCCCGTAGCGAAACGCTCCCCTTTTTGATGTGAAGCGACAATTTATACAAAAACATAAAATATTATATACATATAACTAAAAACTCAATAACAATAATATATTAATAAATATCATTCAAAAATTAAAGACTCAATAGATAGTCATAGACTCATAGTAGATTCATAAACTAAAGTCTAATAGTCTAAAACAAGCAACATCTATTCTTCTTCAAGATTTCAAATTCTACAACGTCGTGAATGTTAACATTATATTGGCTATCATCTTCTTAATCCTCGGATTCTTCATCAATTAGGGACCGACTTGAACTTGCTACTCCCTTTCCCTTGTAACTTGAAGAACTCTCTCTAAGACCATAGATATTCTCCTCAACTCCCGTCGCCATAAAAATAGTACCCCAATCAAGATCATCTCCTTCGAACACTTGTTCATCTTCATGATTTTGGGGGGCTCCAGTTAACTATTCATTTGCCTCGCCAATGTTATCCAACAAAATTGGGTCAATGGTATCGCGAGCTTTATAACTTCGCCTCAATGTTCTATTGTATTTAATATACACTAGATCATTGAGACGCGATAGCTCAAGCCTATTCCTTTTCTTGGAGTGAATCTGCGCATACGTTGTTTAGATTAATTAATAAATACTAATAATAGTACAATATAGAATATATTAATATAATAAATCTACTTCTTACATGCTCAAATACGCTCCAATTTCTCTCGCATCCAGATGCACTACAAGTAGGCTTAGCACTTTGATGGCAAACTTTTGCAAGTTTGGAGTTTGATGTCCAAATTGCTTCCACCATTCAACTATAGTTAAAAGTTAATAAGTATAAATCAAATAAATTAAATTAAAGTTATAAGGATATCTATATTAAAGTTAGTTACCTGGCGACCTTATGTCTCTGGCTCTAATGGCCGCCTGTAAACCAAATAGGCCCTCTGCTTGTGAGTACCTACCAAACTCCTCCCCTATTTGATCTATCGTCGCTGAATTAGAGACCGACTTCTCAAGACATGCATAGTATCCAATCCACACCTCTTCAAACAAAGTATCATCTCTAGTGTTCTTGTAAAATAATCCCGGGTTCAGAAGATGGCCTGCAACATGCAAAGGTCGATGGAGTTGATCCGTCCACCTGCTATCAGTAATCTCAAAAACTCTCATATTTCCTAACATCTCTCTCAAATGACACCGCAATAGTCTCTTTGGCTCTATCCATAGCTTCGTAAAGATAGCCCATTGGTGGTTTTCTCTCCCCATCCACCATACAAAGCACCCTAATCAAAGGGCCACCAACTTTAAGAGCCCGAACGACGTCATTCCAGAATGATGGAGAAATAAAAACTTTGGCAGTTTCTTTCCCCGTAGCTTCCTTTGCATATCTATTATCTTTCCATTCATTTGAAAGAACTAGCTTTTTCAAGTTTTTCTTTTGCAAGTAAAAACTATGCAAAGTTAAGAAAGCCGTTGCAAATCTAGTCATGATAGCTAGGAGGCTTCATTCCTGTGCCATATTGTCCTACGGCCTCAATGCATTTATCAAAAGTTGTAGTTAACACAGTTGAAAGGAAGCCCTGCATCGTACATCCATGTTGCAAAGGCACTTACGGCGCGATCCCTCAAAATCTTCTTGGCTTCTAAACCTGAACCTTCTTCACCTTTTCCCTTTTTTTGTTGTTTTGCCGGGAAATAAAGATTGAGAGGACCTTTTGTCATCGTACGTGACGTGAATGACCCACTAGAACTAGAAGATATCTTATGAGTTTGGGGAGGGGCGGAGGGGAGGTCCCATTTCACCATCTTCATCCATTTCATCATCTTCATCAATTAGATTCACCGATGCTTCAAAATTATTTGAGCTTTTGTCGCATTTTTCTTATCAACAAACGCTTTTATTTCCTCCCTAACCTCGGGCAGACAAAGAGGACATTGTACTACATTTTTAAATCCACCTATCAAATGTTGCTTGTGACGAGTTATTCCATCATAATATGTTTTTTCACAAAACACACATTTAATTACGGATCTTGATGAGCCTTGTATAGCATAATTTCAAGCTATATCATTTCGTTTATTACTATCAGATGGCGCCATTTCAATGCTGTTTTATGGAAAAAAAATTATCAAGTCAATATGCAATTAATTTTACTTTATAAGACTATAAGTGTATAATTGAAAAACAGAGCAACAAATCAGAGCAACAAAAAAAAGGGCTACTGCCTCTGCTCTGCCTCTGGTCGAATGTCCAAAAATAGAACCCAAAAAAAAAAAAGCCCTGGTCGAGAAACAGAGCAAAGAAAGAAAGAAAGAAGAAGAAAAACAGAGCAAAGAAAGAAGAAGAAAAATAGAGCAAAGAAAGAAGAAGAAAAATAGTGCAAAGAAAGAAGAAGAAAAACAGAGCCAAAAAAACAAAACAAGAAGAAGAAAGAAGAAAGAAGAAAGAAGAAAGAAGAAAGAAGAAGAACACATCAATGGTGAAGACGTGAAGTCGACCAGAGCTGAAATAGAAGAAGAAGAAAGTAGAAGAAGAAAGGAGAAGAACAGGAAAAGAAAAGAAAAGAAAAGAAAAGAAAGTAACATACCCGAAGTGGTCGCTGGTGGCTGATGATGGAAGAAAGAAGATGAAGCCCAGGCCCTAATTTTGTCGCTGAAGGAGAAGAAGTGAAACCCAAGTCCTAATTTTGCGTTTTAGTATAAATCGCTGCCTTTTCTTCCGTTATATTCAAATAGCGACGTCTCGCAGCGCCTCTCGCTACATAGGCAGAGGCACTCGCTTTTTCTTCTTCGCATCGCAACAACCAAGAATGGCGATACTGTCTCGCCTCGTGTTGCTACACGCTTTTAGCGCTGTGTGTTTGGCTAATTAATTTGAAAAGCATTTCTGAGTAACAATTAGTGTTTGACCAATCTTTTAAAAAGTGTTTCTAAGTGTATTTTTGTAACAACCCAGTCCGCTAGTGATATTGTCCACTCTGGGCCTAGGCCCTCACGGGTTTAAAACGCGTCACTAGGGTATAAGGCTTGTTAACTTATATACTCATCATCCCTCTCGTGTTTTGCCAATGTGGGACTATGTCTAAAGTCTGAGGTGTTACATAGACTCCCTCTTATGGACTCAGCGTCCTCGCTGAGGTTTGCCCCACCGCATGGGATTTTCCTAGACTCAGCACTGAGGTTTGCCCCGCCTAACCGGAATTTGCCTAAACTCAGTTGAACTCTGACCCACCATCGGCAAGGCTGACACAGGAGCGGCTCTGATAGGCACAGAGCGGACAATATCACTAACGGGCTGAGTTGCTATAATTTTTTTCAAAAGTGCTTTTCAAAACTGCTTCTATTCAAACACACTTTTTTTCTTCTAAAAAGTTGGCCAAACACTTCAACTTTGAAAAAAACACTTTTTTCAGCAAAAACAAAAGTGCTTTTGGCTTTGGAGAAGCTTGGCCAAACATGCTATAAGATTTAGACATAAAAAACAAACTTTAGATAATGACTCAAATATGAATGATTAAAATTCTTTTTCAGCGTTAATTTATAGTCCACGAAAACTTGATTCCTTTGGCCGATATTCCTCTTATTTTTGTAGCTTTCAATGATTGACACATTGATATATCTATCCATATTCTGATAGATGGTCAAATTACCACTTGAAGTCTGACTTTGTTCTTTGCTGTGTTATTATCTTCGAATTACCACTTAATGGTTGAGATATGATGATTAGGATTCAGACCTAAAAGATAAACACACTTAATGACTGGGATATGAGACCTTCATTAAGTGTGAACAAATGAGGACGAAGCATAGTTTTATTGCTTTTGTGACATTGAACAACAATTTTCAGTGTTAACTTTTGGTCTATGAAACTCGATTCCTGATTTTATGGCCAAATCATTCAGCTTTACATGATTGATTCATTGATATTCTGATAGATGCTCAAATTACCACTTGAAGCTTTGTCCTTTTATTGTTATTATTTTTTTTTGATAAAGTAAGAGATATTATAAATGGCATCAAGAAGATGCAGAAATATAGATACAAAAGATTTGTTAGCTCCAGTACAAAGAGTCCTATACTAATGTTAAAGAGCTAACAAAGTCCAAAAAATTGTCAGGGGAGTTTACAGGTGTTAAGGTACTCCAACTGTACAAAAGTAAAAGACGTTTAGCCTTAAGGAAGTGGTTTGGAGTTGCTATTCCATCAAAACATCTCCTATTCCTCTCATTCCAAATACACCAAAAAATACAGAAAGGGATTAGTTTCCAGGCATTACCCAGTTCATTCCAAAAAGAGACAAAAACACGTTCCATAGATCTGTTGAAACTGGGCAGTGTAGTTGGAGGTGCCTGGATGTTTCTTCATTTTGGATGCACATGTGACATCTGTTTGCCAAGTGGAAAGATCTTCTAGCTAGGTTGTCTTGGGTCAAACATGCTTCATAAAGTGCAGTCCAACCGAAACAAATCACCTTTGGGGGTGCTTTTGTTCTCCATATGAGCTCCCAAGGCCAGTTGTCCACCATTTCATTCTGAGCACAATAGAATAAGTACCCTGATTTAACTGAGTATTGGCCATCTGGTTCTACCTCCGATCTCGAAGTGTCAGCTGCTTGGTCATTATAGGTGATGCTTCCTAGTTTAGCCATCAAGTTGAGTAGCTCTTCAATTTCCCCGTCTTGCATGTTTCTTCTGAAGATTGGGTTCCAAGAGTTTCCTTTTCTGTAATGGGATATGAGGGAGTCCTGGTTGGTAGATATAAAGAATAGGTTGGGATATTTCTCCTGCAATAGTGTGGTGCCAAGCCATTTATCTTTCCAGAATCTGATCTGCTGTCCATTCCCAAATCTGAGGCTGCAATTTCTGGAGAACTCTTTCCATAATTTGCCGATGTTCTTCCAAGGACCAACACCATGTGGTGCTCTTGAGGTTCTGGTACACCAGTGATTGAGTGATCCATGTTTTGCAGTCACTACTTCCTTCCATAATGCTGGCCCTTCTTGACTATATCTCCATAACCATTTCAACAGCATACATTTATTATGAACAACTAAGTTACTGATGCCTAGACCACCCATAGTCTTAGGCTGTGTGACCTTGGCCCACTTAACCAGATGAAACTTGTGATCCTCACTGTTACCTTTCCAAAGGAAGTTTCTCCTTAACTATCCATATGTTGTAGTGATTTCTTAGGAATACTGAATAGAGACTTAGTGTAGGTTGGGATACTGTCCAAGACACTACTGATGAGTGTCACCCTGCCTCCCATGGATAAATACTGTACTTGCCAAGCTGCCAGCTTCTTCTCAACCTTTTCAATGATACCATTCCACACTTCAGAGGATTTGAACTTTGCACCCAATGGGAGGCCCAGGTAAGTGGCTAGGAAGGATCCTGTGCTGCAACAAGGAATTCCTGCTAGATTCTCCAAATTGTCCACTGTGTTGATAGGATAAATTATGCTTTTCAGCATATTAATGTGCAGTCCTGACAGTACCTGAAACATAATAAGTGTTAGATTCAGGTGTAGCACCTGAGATTCCTCTGCTCCACAGAATATAAGGGTATCATCTGCATAAAGCAAATGAGAAGCACTGATGACATTCCCTGGAGCTTTCCCCACATCAAACCCTCTTATCCATTGAAGGTTTTTGCTTTGTCCAGCATCTGGCTCAGGCCTTCCATGGCCAAAATGAATAGAAAAGGGGAGAGAGGATCCCCTTGCCTGAGACCTTTTTGGGGGAGAAGAATCCGACTGGGCTTGAGTTTATCAAAATTGAGTACTTGACAGTTTTGATACAGAATTGCATCCACCTTATCCACCTTTGTCCAAATCCCATTTTCTTTAGCATTGTGATGAGATATTGCCAATTGAGTTGGTCAAATGCCTTTTCTCTGTCACCCTATGATTCAAATACTTTTGTTAATGCCTTGAAGTTGTTCAATTCCATGTTGCAGCAATGAGAATGACATCACGGAGAGGCTTAAGCGTATCATTCAAGCAAATGCCAGACTTCTCGAAGGCATTTCTGATACCAGTTTTCAAAATAAGAGTCTGGTATTTTTTAGTTCACTTCCTGATCTTTTTTGATTAAAGACTTCCTTCTCATTTTGAAAATCAATGATTCAGTGTTATCAATTATCAGCTTTTTGTAGCTTATTTTTTTGGTTAATTTGATGGAAATTTTAATATACTTTTCATGGACTTTATATTCAATATGTGTTGTATTGCTGTTATGTTATAGTCGAACTCTGCCTACTGGAATGAGAAGTACTTAGCATGTTTTGATATCTATTGCATCTCACCCATCGCCAAAATATTTTACATTGCATATCGACATTTTAGGAGTCCATTTTTCTTATAAGTGATGTTCAGAAACCTAATATGATTATATCCCCCCTCCCATAATTGTGGGTGGCTATTTGTGGTTGTTTTTTCTTACAACAAGTATAGAGTAGAGTGTTAAGTGGAATCTCAGTTGGTCTTACTCCTTATTGAAGTTGTTGAGTTATGTAAAATCCACATTAGATAAATAAGAACATCCAAATTATAATGATTTTGGGCCGCTTTACCCTTGGCACGAATGTTTCAGTTGGATGCTTAGGTCTTCAGTGTGGTATCTGAGACATTTTGTTAATTGTGAAGAACATTTACCTTGAGTCTGATTCAGCCTCAAAAACTAGCTCATTTGGTGAAAATTATACTAGACCACATGAGAATTTCTGTTTCTGCCCAGCTTTTTTTCACATTGCCACTTCTGTTAACTCGTTATCAGGTTCTCAGCGTGTTATTTCTAGCATCAGCTTTTGCCGGCTGTAGAAGCACAAGTTGATAACTTTATTTCTAAGTTAGATGTACTTTAAGATATTTATGATGCAATAGCATGCAAATTACAACTGATGGGAATTCTTTCATATATTATGCACTTTAACACTGGTGGGTTAGTCCTTTGTACTGCTGGCTTAGCAGATAAAGTTGTCCCAGGGATGAATACTAATACCAGGGTTACATTCTTTCCTATCTAAATTGACCTTTTTACTTCCATAATATGGATTAGAGAATTTATCCATATATACCTGTAGAGAGAGCTGCAACAATAGATTTTTAACCTATGTTAGGTAAATTATTTATCAAATTGTTTTAGAGCTGTTGAAACGGCAAAAGCCTTGTGCTTTGGTTAAATCTTGGTATTTCCGCACACTAATGCAAATTACTGTGTCTTCAAGATTAAATGGCTAGGATAGTGTCGGGTAGATTTCTGAATCTAACTACTGTATAAGGCTATAAGCGATTCGACTTGGTTTGTCTGGTAGTTTTGTTAGTTCTGCCAAATCCTAGTGCTACTTCACCAAATTATCTCCTTTTCGAAAGATTCACCTGTTTCTCTTTATAGTCTTATTGAACACTATGACAGTCACTCGAGAGTCTAGATATCAATCCTGCTAAACTGTGTGCCAAGCTTTCTTTTCCCTGGTGAACACTACAAAATGATCATGCATTTTTTGACATTGGTTTGACATAGTTACTGAATGTTTAATATGAGCTTTTCCTATGAGAGATATATGTCAGCAAAAGGTGTCTATTTAGGCTGCACTCGAGGCGCGTAACAGGCAGGGTTTTCCCAAACGTTAGAGCTTTTTGGAAGTTATGTACCGTGCATGGATAATTGTCAATTTGCTGATGCATTAGGACCGGATGTTTTCTGCCTATTCATACTACTTTCCTGTTTTTCTAGCTTACTAGATGTTACAACTTTGATATAGAGTGCTTGGGTTGATTTGCAAATGGAAGTTGCACAGTATATAAACAGTGATGTTCGTGGAGTGCCACTACATTTGCAAGCTAGTAAACCAATGAGTGGTTTCACTCAACGCCTTAAAGGAAAGCAGGGACGATTCCGTGGAAATCTCTCAGGGAAGCGTGTGGAATATACTGGCCGAACTGTTATATCTCCTGATCCAAATTTGAAAATTACAGAGGTCTGCCATGGAACTTGATTAATATTGGTCGTTTTATTTCACTATGAAGGGAAAATCACAAATACATTTGCAGGTTGCCATTCCAATACTGATGGCTCGAATTTTGACATATCCTGAGCGAGTTTCACAGCACAACATAGAGAAGTTGAGGCAATGTGTTCGTAATGGACCAAATAAATATCCTGGTGCAAAGTTTATCAGGCATCCTGATGGAACTGAGATGTATGAACTATTAAATTTTTTAACCCCTTCCTGTAAATCGCATCCATAAATCTTCTAAAGCGTGTCTTAATTGTATAATGCAGATCGTTGATGTTCTCTTCTAGAAAGCGTCATGCTGATGAATTGAAATTTGGTTATATTGTCGATCGACATCTGGAAGATGGAGATATAGTCCTGTTTAACAGACAGCCAAGTCTACATAGGATGTCAATTATGTCTCATCGGGTGACTATTCTTTGATCAAATGATGTGTGAATGGATGTTTTGTTCATCCGGGCAGTGGATTAATTCTGTTTTTAAATTTTAAATTTTTCCGTCAGGCAAGGATAATGCCATGGCGCACATTGAGATTTAATGAATCTGTATGCAATCCTTATAATGCTGATTTTGATGGGGACGAGATGAATATGCATGTGCCGCAAACAGAAGAGGCGAGAACAGAGGCTCTTATGTTAATGGGGGTAAGTTTATTCCTTCCGTCCATCTTTACCTGACATATGTGAAGAATTGAGTAAAATGGTAGTGTTTTTGAGTTAGCTAGACAAGTGTAATGTGAAAAAGAGAAGTCCAGTTGAGAAAAGACCGCATCTTAGTCTTTTGAGGGTAAACATTTGATGTGTTGAGAAA
>ML346189.1:0-10145 GCA_005239505.1 Nicotiana paniculata
ATAGAACTTCATATACCAACAATTCCTCTCGAAATATTCTTTTCATCGTCAACTAGAGCAAGGGCATCAGGGATTAATTAAAAAGGAAAGAATGATTATTTTTAGGAATGCTACTGTATGGTAGTACAATTAAAAGAAGTCCACTTTAAGTTTACAAGTTGCAATAACACTATCAAATTTTGTTAAAATATGCATGAATATCAAATTTTTCCAACTGATTTTTAATTTATATCCATTTATTAGTTANGTATACGAGATACACCTGCAAAGCGCATGCTTGGATACCAATGACTTAATAGTATAAAAATTGACCTATATTTACTAGATCATAACATAACTATGTAGCTCAATCCATATTTCGTTTATTACATACAAATGATCTTTTCTTCTCTGCCGCTTTCGCTCGTTAAAATAAAAAACTCAAGATTTCTCTCGCGATGAGATCTTATTCCTAAAGTTTTGATCCACCGCAATTGTTATATACTTTTTCATCATCATAGGAGAAACTTCAGTAGGGTTATGATTTAAAAAGCTAGGAGGATTTTTTTGTTGGAGTACTACTGATAGGCAATACATTTGTAGCGTACTGCTGTTATCCACGTCTAATGACTTAGAAGAATTATCACTATGGAATGAAAGCACCATAGAAATTGATATACCAACAATTCTTCTCGGAATATTCTTTTCATCGTCAACTAGAGCAAGGTCATCAGGGATTGATTAAAAAGGAAAGAATGATTCTTTTTAGGAATACTACTGTATGGTAGTACAATTAAAAGATGTCCACGTTAAGTTTACAAGTTGCTATAACACTATCAAATTTTATTAAAATATGCATGAATAATAAATTTTAACAACAGATTTTGAATTTATATCCATTTATTACTTATACGAGATACATGTGCACAGCGCGTGCCCGGATACCAATAACTTAATAGTATAAAAATTGACCTATAGTTACTACATCATAACATAACTATGTAGCTCAATTCATATTTCGTTTATTACATATAAAGGATCTTTTCTTCTTTGTCGCTTTCGCCCGTTCAAGTAAACAACTCTAGATTTCTCTCGCGATGAGCTCTTATTCTTAATGTTTTGATCCTCCACAGTTGTTATATACTTTTCATCATCATAGGAGAAATTTCAGCAGGGTTATAATTTAAAAAGCAAGGAGGATTCGTTTTTGGAGTACTACTAATAGGCAATAAATTTTTAGTGGTACTGTTGTTATCCACGTCTAATGACGTTGAAGCATTATCACTATGGAACAAAAGCACCATAGAACTTCATATACCAACAATTCCTCTCGAAATATTCTTTTCATCGTCAACTAGAGCAAGGTCATCAGGGATTGATTAAAAAGGAAAAAATGATTATTTTTAGGAATGCTACTGTATGGTAGTACAATTAAAAGAAGTCCACTTTATGTTTACAAGTTGCAATAACACTATCATATTTTGTTATTAAATTTTCCAACTGATTTTGAGTTTATATTCATTTATTACTTGTACGAGATACACGTGCAAAGCGCATGCCTGGATACAAATAACTTACTAGTATAAAAATTGATCTATAGTTACTAGATCATAACATAACTATGTAGCTCAATCCATATTTCGTTTATTACATACAAAGGATCTTTTCTTCTCTGTCGCTTTCGCCCGTTCAATTAAACAAATCTAGATTTCTCTCGCGATGAGCTCTTATTCCTAATGTTTTGATCTTCCACAATTGTTATATATTTTCATCATCATAGGAGAATTTTCAGCAGGGTTATGATTTAAAAAGCTAGGAGGATTCGTTTTTGGAGTACTTCTGATAGGCAATAAATTTGTAGTGGTACTGTTGTTATCCACGTCTAATGACTTTGAAGCATTATCACTATGGAAAAAAGCACCATATTACTTATACGAGATACACGTGCAAAGCGCATGCCTTGATACCAATGACTTAATACTATAAAAATTGACCTATATTTACTAGATCATAACATAACTATGTAGCTCAATCCATATTTCGTTTATTACATACAATTGATCTTTTCTTCTCTGCCACTTTCGCTCGTTGAAATTAACAACTCAAGATTTCTCTCGCGATGAGCTGTTATTCCTAATGTTTTGATCCACCGCAATTGTTATATACTTTTCATCATCATAGTAGAAATTTCAGCAGGGTTATAATTTAAAAAGCTAGGAGGATTTTTTTTTTGAGTACTACTGATAGGAAATACATTTGTAGCGTACTGATGTTATCCACGTCTAATGACTTGGAAGAATTATCACTACGGAACGAAAGCACCATAGAACTTGATATACCAACAATTCCTCTCGAAATATTCTTTTCATCGTCAACTAGAGCAAGGTCATCAGGGATTGATTAAAAAGGAAAGAATGATTCTTTTTAGGAATGCTACTGTATGTTAGTACAATTAAAAGATGTCCACATTAAGTTTACAAGTTGCAATAACACTATCAAATTTTGTTAAAATATGCATGAATAATAAATTTTAAAAAATGATTTTGAATTTATATCCATTTATTACTTATACGAGATACACGTGCACAGCGCGTGCCTGGATACCAATAACTTAATAGTATAAAAATTGACCTATAGTTACTAGATCATAAAATAACTATGTAGCTCAATCCATATTTCGTTTATTACATACAAAGGATCTTTTCTAAACTGTCGCTGTCGCCCGTTCATTTAAACAACTCTAGATTTCTCTCGCGATGAGCTCTTATTCCTAATGTTTGGATCCTCCACAATTGTTGTATACTTTTCATCATCATAGGAGAAATTTCAGCAGGGTTATGATTTAAAAAGAAAGGAGGATTCTTTTTTGGAGTACTACTGATAGGCAATAAATTTGAAGCGGTACTGCTATTATCCACGTCTAATGACTTTGAAGGATTATCACTATGGAACAAAAGCACCATAGAACTTCATATACCAACAATTCCTCTAGAAATATTCTTTTCATCGTCAACTAGAGCAAGGTCATCAGGGATTTATTTAAAAGGAAAGAATGATTATTTTTAGGAATGCTACTGTGTGGTAGTACAATTAAAAGAAGTCCACTTTAATTTTACAAGTTGCAATAACACTATCAAATTTCGTTAAAATATGCATGAATATTAAATTTTTCCAACTGATTTTGAGCTTATATCAATTTATTACTTATACGAGATACACGTGCAAAGCGTGTGCCTGGATACCAATGACTTAATACTATAAAAATTGACCTACATTTACTAGATCATAGCATAACTATATAGCTCAATCCATATTTCGTTTATTACATACAAATGATCGTTTCTTCTCTCCAACTTTCGCTCGTTAAAATAAACAACTCAAGATTTCTCTCGCGATGAGCTCTTATTCCTAATGTTTTTATCCACCGCAATTGTTATATACTTTTTATCATCATAGGAGAAATTTCAGCAGGGTTATCATTTAAAAAGCTAGGAGGATTTTTTTTTTTTGGAGTACTACTGAGAGGCAATACATTTGTAGCGTACTGGTGTTATCCACGTCTAATGACTTAGAAGCATTATCACTATGGAACGAGAGAACCATAGTACTTGATATACCAACACTTCATCTCGAAATATTCTTTTCATCGTCAACTAGAGCAAGTTCATCAGGGATTGATTCAAAAGGAAAGAATGATTCTTTTTAGCAATGCTACTGTATGGTAGTAAAATTAAAAGATGTCCACATTAAGTTTACAAGTTGCAATAACACTATCAAATTTTGTTAAAATATGCATGAATATTAAATTTTAACAACTGATTTTGAATTTATATCCATTTATTACTTGTACGAGATACCCGTGCAAAGCGCGTGCCTGGATACCAATAACTTAATAGAATAAAAATTGACCTATAGTTACTAGATCATATCATAACTATGTAGCTCAATCCATATTTCGTTTATTACATATAAAGGATATTTTCTTCTCTGTCGCTTTCGCCCGTTAAAATAAACAACTCAAGATTATTCTCGCGATGATCTCCTATACCTAATGTTTTGATCCTCGCAATTGTGATATACTTTTCATCATCATAGGAGAAATTTCAGCAGGGTTATGATTTAAAAAGTAAGGAGGATTTTTTTTTGGAGTACTACTGATAGGCAATACATTTGTAGCGTACTGCTGTTATCCATGTCTAATGACTTAGAAGCATTATCACTATGGAACGAGAGAACCATAGTACTTGATATACAAACACTTCATCTCGAAATACTATTTTCATCGTCAACTAGAGCAAGGTCATCAGGGATTGATTAAAAAGGAAAGAATGATTCTTTTTAGGAATGCTATTGTATGGTAGTAAAATTAAAAGATGTCCATATTAAGTTTACAAGTTGCAATAACACTATCAAATTTTATTAAAATATGCATGAATATTAAATTTTTCCAACTGATTTTGAATTTATATCCATTTATTACTTATACGAGATACACGTGCAAAGCGCATGCCCGGATACCAATGACTTAATAGTATAAAAATTGACCTATATTTACTAGATCATAACATAACTATGTAGATCAATCCATATTTCGTTTATTACATACAAATGATCTTTTCTTCTCTGTCGCTTTCGCTTGTTAAAATAAACAACTCAAGATTTCTCTCGCGATGAGCTCTTATTCCTAATGTTTTGATCCACCGCAATTGTTATATACTTTTCATCATTATAGGAGAAATTTCAGTAGGGCTATGATTTAAAAAGTTAGGAGGATTTTTTTTGGAGTACTACTGATAGGCAATACATTTGTAGCGTACTGCTGTTATCCACGTCTAATGACATAGAAGAATTATCACTATGGAATGAAAGCACCATAGAAATTGATATACCAACAATTCCTCTCGAGTTATTCTTTTCATCGTCAACTAGAGCAAGGTCATCAAGGATTGATTAAAAAGGAAAGAATGATTCTTTTTAGGAATGCTAATGTATGGTAGTACAATTAAAAGATGTCCACATTAAGTTTACAAGTTGCAATAACACTATCAAATTTTGTTAAAATATGCATGAATATTAAATTTTAACAACTGATTTTGAATTTATATCCATTTATTACTTATACGAGATACACGTGCAAAGCGCGTGCCTGGATACCAATAACTTAATAGTATAAAAATTGACCTATAGTTACTAGATCATAACATAACTATGTAGCTCAATCCATATTTCGTTTATTACATACAAAGGATCTTTTCTTCTTTGTCGCTTTCGCCCGTTCAATTAAACAACTCTAGATTTCTCTCGCGATGAGCTCTTATTCCTAATGTTTTGATCCTCCACAATTGTTATATACTTTTCATCATCATAGGAGAAAATTTCAGCAGGGTTATAATTTAAAAAGCAAGGAGGATTCGTTTTTGGAGTACTACTGATAGGCAATAAATTTGTAGTGGTACTGCTGTTATCCACGTCTAATGACTTTGAAGCATTATCACTATGGAACAAAAGCACCATAGAAATTGATATACCAACAATTCCTCTCGAAATATTCTTTTCATCGTCAAATAGAGCAAGGTCATCAGGGATTGATTAAAAAGAAAAGAATGATTCTTTTTAGGAATGCTATTGTATGGTAGTACAATTAAAAGACGTCCACATTAAGTTTACAAGTTGCAATAACACTATCAAATTTGTTAAAATATGCATGGATAATAAATTTTAACAACAGATTTTGAATTTATATCCATTTATTACTTATACGAGATACACGTGCACAACGCGTGCCTGGATACCAATAACTTAATAGTATAAAAATTGACCTATAGTTACTAGATCATAAAATAACTATGTAGCTCAATCCATATTTCGTTTATTACATACAAAGGATCTTTTCTTTTCTGTCGGCTTCGCCCGTTCAATTAAACAACTCTAGATTTCTCTCGCGATGAGCTCTTATTCCTAATGTTTGGATCCTCCACAATTGTTGTATACTTTTCATCATCATAGGACAAATTTCAGCAGGGTTATGATTTAAAAAGAAAGGAGGATTCTTTTTTGGAGTACTACTGATAGGCAATAAATTTGTAGCGGTACTGCTATTATCCACGTCTAATGACTTTGAAGCATTATCACTATGGAACAAAAGCACCATAGAACTTCATATACCAACAATTCCTCTCGAAATATTCTTTTCATCGTCAACTAGAGCAAGGTCATCAGGGATTGATTAAAAAGGAAAGAATGATTATTTTTAGGAATGCTACTGTATGGTAGTACAATTAAAAGAAGTCCACTTTAAGTTTACAAGTTGCAATAACACTATCAAATTTCGTTAAAATATGCATGACTATTAAATTTTTCCAACTGATTTTGAGTTTATATCTTTTTATTACTTATACGAGTTACACGTGCAAAGCGCGTGCCTGGATACCAATGACTTACTACTCTAAAAATTGACATATATTTACTAGATCATAGAATAACTATGTAGCTCAATCCATATTTCATTTATTACATACAAATGATCGTTTCTTCTCTGCCGCTTTCGCTCGTTAAAATAAAGAACTCAAGATTTCTCTCCCGATGAGCTCTTATTCCTAATGTTTTGATCCACCGCAATTGTTATATACTTTTCATCATCATAGGAGAAATTTCAGCAGGATTATGATTTAAAAAGCTAGGAGGATATTTTTTTTTTGGATTACTACTGATAGGCAATGCATTTGTAGCGTACTGCTGTTATCCACGTCTAATGACTTAGAAGAATTATCACTATGGAACGAAAGCACCATAGAACTTGATATACCAACGATTCCTCTCGAAATATTCTTTTAATCGTCAACTAGAGCAAGGTCATCAGGGATTGATTAAAAAGGAAACAATGATTCTTTTTAGGAATGCTACTGTATGGTACTACAATTAAAAGATGGCCACATTATGTTTACAAATTGAAATAACACTATCAAATTTTGTTAAAATATGCATGAATATTAAATTTTAACAACTGATTTTTAATTTATATCCATTTATTACTTATACGAGATACATGTGCAAAGCGCGTGCCTGGATACCAATAACTTAATAGTATAAAAATTGACCTATAGTTACTAGATCATAACATAACTATGTAGCTCAATCCATATTTCGTTTATTACATGCAAAGGATCTTTCTTCTCCGTCGCTTTCGCCCGTTCAATTAAACAACTCTAGATTTCTCTCGCGATGAGCTCTTATTCCTAATGTTTTGATCCTCCACAATTGTTATATACTTTTCATCATCATAGGAGAAATTTCAGCAGGGTTATGATTTAAAAAGCAAGGAGGATTTTTTTTTGGAGTACTACTGATAGGAAATAAATTTGTAGTGGTATTGCTGTTATCCACGTCTAATGACTTTGAAGCATTATCACTATGGAACCAAAGCACCATAGAACTTCATATACCAACAATTCCTCTCGAAATATTCTTTTCATCGTCAACTAGAGCAAGGTCATCTAGGATTGATTAAAAAGGAAAGAATGACTATTTTAAGGAATGCTACTGTATGGTAGTACAAATAAAAGAAGTCCTCATTAAGTTTACAAGTTGGAATAACACTATCAAATTTTGTTAAAATATGCATGAATATTAAATTTTAACGACTAATTTTGAATTTATATCCATTTATTACTTGTACGAGATACACGTGCAAAGCGCGTGCCTGGATACCAATAACTTAAAAGTATAAAAATTGACCTATAGTTACTAGATCATAACATGACTATATAGCTCAATTCATATTTCGTTTATTACATACAAAGGATCTTTTCTTCTCTGTCGCTTTCGCCCGTTCAATTAAACAACTCTAGATTTCTCTCGCGATGAGCTCTTATTCCTAATGTTTTGATCCTCCACAATTTGTATATACTTTTCATCATCATAGGAGAAATTTCAGCAGGGTTATTATTTAAAAAGCAAGGAGGATTCGTTTTTGGAGTACTTTTGATCGGCAATAAATTTGCAGTGGTACTGCTGTTATCCACGTCTAATGACTTTGAAGCATTATCACTATGGAACGAAAGCAACATAGAACTTGATATACCAACAATTCCTCTCGAAATATTCTTTTCATCGTCAACTAGAGCAAGGTCATCAGGGATTGATTAAAAAGGAAAGAATGATTCTTTTTAGGAATGCTACTGTATGGTAGTACAATTAAAAGATGTCCACATTAAGTTTACAAGTTGCAATAACACTATAAAATTTTGTTAAAATATGCATGAATATTAAATTTTAACAACTGATTTTTAATTTATATCCATTTATTACTTGTACGAGATACACTTGCAAAGCGCGTGCCTGGATACCAATAACTTAAAAGTATAAAAATTGACCTATAGTTACTAGATCATAACATGACTATGTAGCTCAATCCATATTTCACTTATTACATACAAAGGATCTTTTCTTCTCTGTCGCTTTCGCCCGTTGAATTAAAGAACTCTAGATTTCTCTCGCGATGAGCTCTTATTCCTAATGTTTTGATCCTCCATAATTGTTATATACGTTTCACCATCATAGGAGAAATTTCAGCTAGGTTATGATTTAAAAAGCACGGAGGATTCTTTTTTGGAGTACTACTGATAGGAAATAAATTTGTAGTGGTACTGCAGTTATCCACGTCTAATGACTTCGAAGCATTATCACTATGGAACAAAAGCACCATAGAACTTCATATACCAACAATTCCTCTCGAAATATTCTTTTCATCGTCAACTAGAGCAAGGTCATCAGGGATTGTTTAAAAAGGAAAGAATGATTATTTTTAGGAATGCTACTGTATAGTAGTACAATTAAAAGAAGTCCACTTTAAGTTTACAAGTTGCAATAACACTATCAAATTTTGTTAAAATATGCATGAAAATAAATTTTTCCAACTGATTTTGAGTTTATATCCATTTATTACTTATACGAGATACACGTGCAAAGCGCGTGCCTGGATACCAATAACTTAATAGTATAAAAAACGACCTATAGTTACTAGATCATAACATAACTATGTAGCTCAATATTTCGTTTATTACATACAAATTATCTTTTCTTAATTGCCGCTTTCGCTTGTTATAATAAAGAACTCAAGATTTCTCTCGCGATGAGCTCTTATTCCTAATGTTTGTATCGTCCACAATTGTTGTATACTTGTCATCATCATAGGAGAAATTTCAGCAGGGTTATTATTTAAAAAGCTAGGAGGATTCTTGGAGTACTACTGATAGTCAATACATTTGTAGCGTAATGCTGTTATCCACGTCTAATGACTTTGAAGGATCATCACTATGGAAAAAAAGCACCGTTGAACTTCATATACCAACTATTCCTCTCGAAATATTATTTTCATCGTCAACTAGAGCAAGGTCATCTGGGATTGATTAAAAAGGAAAGAATGATTATTTTCAGGAATGCTACTGTATGGTAGTACAAATAAAAGAAGTCCACATTAAGTTTACAAGTTGCAATAACACTATCAAATTTTGTTAAAATATGCATGAATATTAAATTTTTCCAACTGATTTTGAGTTTATATCCATTTATTACTTATATGAGATACACGTGCAAAGCGCGTGCCTGGATACCAATGACTTAATACTATAAAAATTGACCTATATTTACTAGATCATAGCATAACTATGTAGCTCAATCCATATTTCGTTTATTACATACAAATGATCGTTTCTTCTCTACCGCTTTCGCTCGTTAAAATAAACAACTCAAGATTTCTCTCGCGATGAGATCTTATTCCTAATGTTTTGATCCACCGCAATTGTTATATACTTTTCATCATCATAGGAGAAATTTCAGCAGGGTTATGATTTAAAAAGCTAGGAGGAATATTTTTTTTTGAAGTACTACTGATAGGCAATACATTTGTAGCGTACTGCTGTTATCCACGTCTAATGACTTAGAAGAATTATCACTATGGAACGAAAGCACCATAGAACTTGATATACCAACGATTCCTCTCGAAATATTCTTTTCATCGTCAACTAGAGCAAGGTCATCAGGGATTGATTAAAGAGGAAACAATGATTCTTTTTAGGAATGCTACTGTATGGTACTACAATTAGAAGATGTCCACATTATGTTTACAAATTGAAATAACACTATCAAATTTTGTTAAAATATGCATG
>MDKI01109295.1:0-23681 GCA_005239505.1 Nicotiana paniculata
TATATATATATATATATATATATATATATATATATATATATATATATATATATATGAGAGAGAAATTGGGTATCAACAAATAGGCCTTCGAATTCTTTGAAAATCGATTAAAAAGGCTACCCTTGACAAAATAATTAAAGGGCTTCGATAAAATAGGCCCTCCAAAAACCTTTAGAGGTATCGAACTGTTTAAATAACAACTTCATGATAAGGCATAACGAAATTCCTATATATAAAAATTTTAAGCCGAAAAGGGGAAAAGGCCATTCTTCTTAGGCCATATAGGCCCGACTCATGAGCTAAAGGGCCATTATATTTTTGAGTTCGAGAGCCCATTCTCACTCAACCCAAACCTAAGGGTTTTACTACTTCAAGTTCGAGCAAAAGAACGCTCGACAAAGGCAAAATTAGCTTGACTTCGGCCAAGTTGCCTAAAATCCTAAGTCTTAAAAACATTATTCACAAGGCATGAAGTATACCGAAATTTTACAAGGCACAAAGTGAATTGAAATTATCACAAGTCAAAAATTGAGACGAAATTCAAAAATGAAACATTCTTACATATATATGAACAAAGGTATTTACAAGGGACCAATCGGGTCCTACACAAAGAAAAGAAAAGAAAAAATACAAGTGCCTTAGCTATGTTCAGGGGTGACTCCCTCGTCGGGGGAAACTTCTTCTTCGGGCCCCTCATCATTATAGGAACCGCTCTTGCTGCCTTCATCATCGTCATCGGAAGAGGCCAGTAGCTAGCATCATCTTCATGCACCTTTGCCTGTGATATCTCCTCAAAAAGGTCGAAACCTCGGGCGTGGATCTCCTCGAGGGTCTCTCTCCGGGATTGGCATTTGGCAAGCTCGGCAGTCCATTGTGCTCGATCGACAGCCTCCCTCAAATGTGCTTGGGCAGCCTCACATCAGCCAAATATATGGCCACCGACTTATCAGCCTCAGCCTTTGTTTTTCGGCCTTAATTTGGGCCTTTGCAAATTCAGCTTCGAGCCCTTCAACCCTCTTAGCCTAAACCGAGCACTTTTCCCTTGTACTTCGAAGTTGGACTTCGACCGACGACAACTGGGCCAAAGTAGTTTCCGTCTCAGAAGCAAGGCGGTCCATGCCTTCCTTCCACTTGTGGCAGTCAGCTTTCACTCGATCGACCTCCTCCCGGAATAAATCGATCCTCTCAATCTTTTGCTGCAACTGAGACATTGAAACATTAGCTTCCACCTTTGAATCGAGCCCGTGGTTTCTCAAGAGAATCGTTACCTTCTCGTTTATCTCGGATTCCTCCTTGCGAGCTTTAGCCAAATCAGCTCGGAGGTCCCTGATCTCCTCGTCCTTCTGCCCACAGAGAAGCTTGAGAGCATTCCTCTCCTCTGAAAATCTTTGGAGATCGGCCTCGCATTGGATTAATTCAGCCCGGGACTTAGAGAAATCCTGCATGAAAAAGGGAAGGGGTTAGACAGAGAAAAGGAAAAATGAAAGAAATCTACATCAACAAATTTCATACTTACTCGTTTCAGAAGACATTGGGCCTCTTCGAAGAGGTTAGACACATCATTGAAATTGGAGGCATCCTCGACCCTGGTAAAGTAATCCCGAAAAGGATCCTCCTCACCGGGGACTCTGCCTATTTTGGGATTCCTTATGGCTCGTGCATCCCGTATGGCCTCTTCGGAAAAGGCAGGCTGAGATGATGAATGACCTGCTGTCACTGCCCCGAGCGAGTCACTCGGGGCACTCTGTTCAGCTCTAGGAGCCTCGGGACTATCCCCCTATGGTATGTTCGTTGTTTGACGAGAGGCAAAATCGACCTTGAAAAATTTGGGGACTTTTCCCGAATCTTTCTTCAAAACCTCCTCAATACGAGGCGGGGATTCGTCAACCACCACCAATTTAGCGGCCTTGGAGGTCTCGGTGTTCTTCCTCACTCGGGTCACTAGAACGGAGTTGCCATCTTCATCTTCTTCCTCGTCCTCCCTTAACTCTTGGACTACATGGGCAGGAAGAGCAACAACATATGTCCTCGATTTGCTGATCGAGCTCTTTTTCTTCTTGGGTTTAGGGTTCTCGGAGGACAAGGAAATTTTTCTCTTATTTTCCGAAGCCGGGGCCATAGCCTCTTCCTCGCTGGTCGGAGGCCTCAAGAGCGCATCCTTACTCAGACCTGCACAAGAAAAAATTTAAGCAAGTACAGAGAAATATCGAAATACATCAGATATATGAAAGGGGAAGCTCACAGTGGTTCTTTGCTTCCCATCGAACTTTTGCCAAGTCACGCCAATAACGTTCAGCATAAGAGGAAGTCGAAGCTAGCATTCGAACCCATCTCTCAAGGTCGAGGATTGCTCGAGGCATCCAAACAACCGTTGAATGATGGAAGAAGATATTAAATAAAGTGAAAAATAAAACACAACATGGAAATTGACGATTAGAGTGCTACTTACGCTTCGGATTCTATTTTTCGGGAATCGCAGGTCCTCACCTGATCGAACCGAATCATCCACCCTCGATCTTTGTCCTCATCGACGCTCGAGAACAACGCCTTGGTCGCTCAACGTTGCAGTTTGATCAACCCTTGAAAGATGCGAGGGGTGTATAACCTGATAAGGTGATCAAGGGTGAGCAGCAACCCCTCAGTTTTGTTGGTGAAGAATCGGAGCATGATCACTATGCGCCAGAATGAGGGGTGTATTTGGCCCAAAGTCACCTGATATTGACGGCAAACGTCAATAATGACAGGATCGAGGGGGTCCAATGTGAAAGAGTAAGTGTAAACACTTAGGTACCCTTCCACATGAGTGGTAATGCTCTCTTCAGAAGAGGGGATCTTTATCACTTTGTCTCGCCAGTTGCAATCCCTCTTGATTTTCTCGAAATACCCCACGGTGATCGAATAAATGTACCTCGATACGTGCTCACACCGGCCAGGGACCGAGGGAGGCCTTTAGATCTTGAAATCGGATTTGAGAACACACGGGCCAGGAACGCACTCCTCACCCACGGTGATCGAGCAAATGTACCTATATACGTGCTCACACCGACCAGGGACCGAGGGAGGCCTTTCGGTCTTGAAATCATATTTGAGAACACACGGGCCAGGAACGCACTCCTCAGGGAGCGGATCCACCGGCGTTTTATCGCCGGCCGGCCATGAAGAAGAGGAAGCTTTTTCCTTTTGTGGAATCATTTTAGATGTTTTCGCCATTGTATGGATTAAAGAAAGATAAAGTTAGGAAGATTTGATGGTTCGAAACTAGCAGTGAAAACCTAAAGAGTGGTGAAAGAGAAGAGCTTGACAGAGATAAAACCTTCAAAGAACATATGAACATGAAAGTAAAGTTTGATTCAGTGAAAAGAAGCCTTTACGGTGACGGTTCAACGACACTAATGGTCGACCACCAACTGACGCTCATTAATGGTTTGGGAAACTGTACTGACGAGATGTTTCGATCACTTCCATCGCGTACGTCATGAGGATGACGTCATTTTCTATCGAGGTCAGAGAAAAATCGAAAGCTCAGTTCGTTTCTAATCATTATATTCCAAGAAACGAGGGGACTATCTGTATACGATAGAAATCGGGGCTACCCGATTTTACTATTTGATCAAGACTAGTACGTTGCATCGAAGAGCCAAGGCACTGAATTTGAAGTCGAAGTCTCTTTCGAGATCAAGGTCGGTATCAATCAACACCAGGGGAGATAGACCTCGGGTAACATCGAGGATAGTTTAGTAACAGAAAGAGCGAAATATCCGCGATTGGTCGAGGATCGTGGCGTGAATCCCGGAACGGACCAAATCATAAGTAGTTAATTAGTTGTTTACACGATTTCCTTTTGTAATTAGAGATATACCATAATTAGGATTCCTCTACTATATAAAGAGGAGTTTCAATCATTTGTAACCATCATTATTCACTGAGAAAAATCTATACAACTCTTTTTTTCTTGCTTGTTATTGTTCGTCAAACTATTCTATCTTAATTGTTCTTGTACTGTTATCACCTCGAGAGTACCTTAATTCGAGGCTGAGGTTCTGCTCGCACACTGGTTCGATTTATTCCTAGTTTAATTCTATCTTTTAATTTCTTATTTATTAATTTGTATTTGGTTATCTTTGTATTGGATTAAATCACATATTCTTAAAACTACAATATAAATTTAATTGTTATCCAAATTTTAGGGTAAACAAATTTATAACAGAAAAGTCACTCAACTCTTTCTATTTCAAACTGAAAGTCATTCACAACACTCATGTGATATTTCTAGCGACTTCGCTAATGTGACAATATTTTTTTGAAGTTAAACATTTAAAAAATTTAAAACCACTAGCTTTTCTTTAGAACATAACAGAAGACCCATTAGGGATTATAAATAAGGATAGCTTTCACTTTAATGGTGGCTTCCTTTCCTTCTTTCCCTGTCTAGCTAGGTGATTTAGGAATTTCTCCAAATTTTCACTTTTGAAGATAACAAATGAATCTCAAAGATGGAACTGATCTAGTGGATCGTGAAGAATAACAATTGTAAAAAACCCTAGACCATCTAGACGGAAAGAAAAGGATGTTAGCATTATATTTATTTTAATGATGACAATTGTGTAAGAATATTAAAATTTAGCAGTTTATGTTATTTATGCAGCAGAAATTGAAACTAGCTGATCCAAGATGGCGAAATAAAAAAAGAGTCATGGTCCAATGAAGAAAAAATGTCACTCTACAATTTGTTTTATATTTTATAACAATAGTACCTGATACATCTAACTATTACTTTTAAGTTGTTGTGTTCAAACGGGCAGGTGAAGTTAATCGAATTCAGTAGACTAAATTTCCATATAAGACATCTTATCTCTTGAGACATCATTCATACATAGCCATACTAAAGTCGTTTGATTTTATCAAACTTTTCCCGTATTCAATTTTATATTTTAACTAAGAGATACACTAGAATTAAGAGTGCCACAAAATAGAACGAAAAAGTCTGATTAGTCCTGTCCTTTAATCTCCCCAAATACCAATGAATTATTTAAAAGTTATAATCTAATTGTTAGGTATTTACCTCGATTTTCTTAGCATATTAGGTTTTTCTTTCTCTTAAAAGAAGGAGAACAAGAAGTTTTTTTCTTTTAGTAGGAAAATTGAGAATTCTTCCTTCTCACTTGGCAGCATTCACTATGTAGAGATTTGAGAGTATTGTTTAGGGAAAAATTTGTGAGACAAATATTTTTTATTCTCTCGATATTTTGTACTCTCTTTTATATAGTATATTATTCATTTCTACCTGTGGAAGAACAACTAATCGAACCACGTTAATTGTTTGTCTCTTTCGATATGTTTCTCTTTTAATATCTGATTTATTATCGTTGAAGGTATATTTTCTTAATTTCAGGATGACACTTGATTATTTCAATCCTTACACTAATCTCTGTTTGCTTGATAAAAGGTCAAATAATTCAATGCTTATTTTCTTAGATACTTTCAATTAGGTGTAATGGGAATTCTAGTCGTTGTTCCATCGTAATCAATTGGCTTGAAGTGATGTTCGATCACAATCACTTGAATATCTAAAATCAAGATAAAGCCACAGTCGATAAACAATGATGAGAATCGGACTAAGTTACGTAAAAAAGGATCGAATTAATCAAAGTCAAGCCCCTCCAAAAATTCAATTCTATTTAATTAATAGAAAAATAATCAGAGACAAGTGACGTTTGCTCTGCCGTAGAGTGCTTTTACAGGTCGGAAGTTTGAGTCACGTAGAGAGTAAGTGAGAACACTGTTGGATCATTTTTGGTTTGAAATTTTAAACCTTCGCGTGATCTTAGGTCTCGTGTATTTAGTTTATTAATTACTAGATTTGTATTTGAGTGCAAAATTAGAAGATCAGCGAGTTGATTTTTGTACACTGGAAATATGATGTCATATTTACATTTAATTTGCATCAAAGTAACTATGCAACGTTACTCTGAAAATAGCACCTGTAATAGTGTGTCTCAACCTGATTTTTCACTCTCAACGAATATTTTGTTTATCACTTCTCTTACAAAAAAAAAAGAAGAAGAAGAAACATGAACTCAATTGGTGATCGGTTTTGTTTGCATTTTTCTTGATGAGAAATTGAGATATAATGGATATTACTCTCTCAGTTTCATATTATATGTCTTGTTTTGTTTATGCACGGCATTAAAAAATGTAATAATATTTTTTGAATCTTATGAGTTAGTAATTTTAAACTAAAGAGTAAATATCTTAAAACCCGTTTAAATTATCATTTTGTCAGTTTTCTATTTAAACTATCGTTTGTCCCCGAAAATCCCCTGAACTATATCCTCTTTCGTTTTAAAACTCCTCCTTGCTTATGTGGTGTATTATGTGTAACAACTCGTGAAAAAGCGCGTGAAGGCTAGGAAAATATATCAAAATGACTCACATGACAGCGTCTAACTGCTAATTAGCCCCTATTCTTTCTAAAAAAAAATTATTTTCTTTATATGTCACTTTTCTTCTTCATTCGTTCACCTTTCTTCTTCATTTTTACACATTTCTCCATATGGTTTAATCTAAAATTCTCCCTATTTTGTTATTGTATTTCTCTTCAACCTTCTGAAAAATATTTGCGGAAGAACAAGATATATGAGAACAATTGAGTTTTCAGAATGCAAGGGAGATAACACACATAAAAATCTTATTATATATTTAAAAGTACACTAGACTATTTCTTTCCTGCAACTCTTTCTTCTGTCCTCATATGGAAAGGAGTGGATGAAGTTGGTGACTGTAATTTGTTTCGGTAGGATATAAAAGACTGGGAACTGACATGGCATACCAACAATAAAAGAGATCGAGTAGCAAATAATAGTGGCCCGATTTTATACTAAACAACCCAAATTGAACACTTAATTTGCATAAAGAAGACAATCATTGTCTTAACAGAAATAACCCTTTAACCCAAATCGAGAGTTATTATGAAAAAATAAAAGTCGGAACGAAGCTTAATGAAGAAAATTGCTAGTGAGAGAAAGAGAAGCCATTATCAGAAGATTAGAGAGGGATTTAGTACTTAATATTTTTTCCCTAGACCTCTTATATATTTTATCGCGTGAATAATATTTACCCATTTAATTAGATTGGGATGAATATTTAAAATACGTAATTAAGTTTTTTTAATTAGGCTAATTAATATTCATGTGGAGTGTCACATGGCACATGTCTTACAAATTTACGAGAGTGTATCAACACACACATTATTTAAAATACGACGGGGGTGTTTTAATACCTAGGAGGATATAGGTGATAGTTTAGACGGATTTTAGAGTATTTACTCTAAACTAAAGCTAAAGTTATTATAACGTACGAAAATACCATGTGAATCTTCTAGCATTAAATATGTAATATTATTATAAGTTTTGAAATATTAGCACCAATCGTTTATGATGTTGTTTACCCTAAAATTTGGATAACAATTAAACTTATATTGTGGTTTTAAGGATATGTGATTTCACCCAATACCAATTAATAAATGAGAAAGTAAATGATTGAATTAAACTGTAAAATAGATCAAACCGGTAAACAAGCTGAGCCTCGACCTCGAAATGATGTATTCTCGAGGTGATAGTAGTACAAGAACGATAAGATAAATAATTCTGAATAATTGTAAGCAGAACGATAAAGAAGAAAGTAACGATTGTATAGCTTTTTCTTAGTGAACAACGATGATACAAATGACTGGAATTCCCCTTTATATAGTAGAGGAATCCTAAATATGGTATATTTCTAATTACAGAAGGAAATCGTATAAACAGTTAATTAACCGTTATTGATTTGATCCATTCTGACATTCACGTCACGATCCTCGATCAATCACGAATATCTCGCTCTTTCCGTTACTAAGCTATCTCGATATTACTCGAATTTTATCTCTTCTGTCTTGGATTGATACCGACCTCGATCTAGAAAGGGGCTTCGATTTCGGACTCAATGTCTCAGATCTTCGATGCAATGTCCTAGTCTCGATCAAATAGTGAAATCGGGTAGCCTCGATTTCTACTGTGTACAGATAGTCCCTTCGTTTCTTAAAATATAATAATAAGAAACGAATTGAGCCTTGATTTTTCTATGACCTCGATGAACAGTGATGTCATCCTTGTGACGTAAGTGATGGAAGTGACCGAAACGTCCCGTCGATACAGTTCCCCAAATTATTAATGCGCGTCAGTGGACGGTCAACCATTAGTGCCGTCGAACCATCACCTTAAATCTATAAATATGGCTTATTTTTGTTGAACCAAACTTTACTTTCATCTTCATCAGTTCTTTTAAGCTTTTAACTCTCTCAATCTCTTCTCTTTCATTACTCCTCAGGTCATCTCCGCTAGTTTCAAACCGCCAGAACTTACTACTTTCCTCTTTTTCAACTCATATAATGGCGAAAACATCCAAAACCGTTCCACAAAAGGAAAAACCTTCCTCTTCTTCTTCACGGCCGGACGGTGATAAAACGACAGCGGAACCGCTCCCTGGGGAATATGTTCCCGACCTATGTGTCCTCAATTCTGACTTCCAAAATCGAGAATTCTCATCGATCCCCGGCCGATGCGAGCACGTATCAAGGTATATCTGCTCGATAGCTGTGGGATATCTCGAGGATATCAAAAGGGATTGCAATTGGGGGGACAAGGTTGTAGATATTCCTTCTCCTGAAGAAAGCATTACCACCCACGTGAAAAGGTATCTAAGTGTTTACACTTATCCTTTCACGTTGGGCCCCCTAGATCCAGTCATCATTGACTTCTGCCGTCAATATCAGGTGACTCTAGGACAAATACACCCTTCTTTTTGGCGTATAGTGATCCGGTTATTCACCAACAAAGCCGAGGGGCTGCCGTTTACCCTCGACCACCTCATCAGGCTATACAGCCCTCGAATCTTTCGAGGGTTGATCAAACTGCAACGTTGAGCGAACAAGGCGTTATTCTCGAGTATCGACGAGGACAAGGAATGGGGGTGGATGGGTCGGTTAATTCGAGTGAGGATTTGTGACCTTATCCCGAAGGAGAAAATGCCATTTCCCCATAAAGGGAACCCGAAGCGCAAGTAGCACTCTACTTGTTAATTCTCATGTTTTCAATTTCTGCTTTATTTAACATATTCCTCTATCGTGCAGCAGTTTCTTGGATGCCTCGAGCAGTCTCTGACCTCGAGGACTGGGTTCAAAAGATGGTCTGGACTTCTTCCTATGCAGAGCATTGTTGGTGTGACTTGGAAAAAGGCTGATAGGAAGTAAGGAACCATGGTAAGTTTCCTCTTCTTGTTTCTGAGTCATTGGTTACACTTATTTCACTCACTTAGTCCTTTATTGTGCAAGCCTGAACAAAGATGCAGTCTCGAGGCCTCCGAGCAGCGAGGAAGAAGCTATGACCCCTGATCCAAAGCCGGGAAAGATAATAAGAGGAAGAGGGTCTCGACATCCGATCACCCTAAACCCAAAAAGGCAGCAGCTCGGAAACCCAGGGGGAATGTCATTCCTCTAACTATGGAGTTTGTTCAAAAGTTAAGAAAAAAAGAAGAAGAAGAATAAGAAGAAGAAGAAGAAGAAGAAGAAGATAGTGAAGGCGGTGACTCGGCGACGGTGCCCCGAGTGAGAAAGGTTGCCAAGACCGCCAAGGCTTCTAAACCAATAGTGGTTGACGAGGTCCTGCCTCGCGATGAGGAGGTTCCGAAGAAAGATTCGGGCAAAATCCTAGAATCACCTGAGGTCGAGGTTATCCCTCGTCAAACAATAAAACTATGCGAGGGGGATGGTCCCGAGACCCCCAGAGCTGAACAGAGCGCCCCAAGCGAATCGCTTGGGGCAATGACAGCAGGTCACTCACCATCTATACTGGCCTTTTCCAAGGAGTCCATAAGGGATGCCCGAGCCATAAGGACTCCTAAAATAGGCAGAGTCCCCGGTGAGGAGGATCCCTTTCGGGATTGCTTTACCGGGGTTGATGATGCCTCTGATCTTAATGACACATCCAACCTCTTCAA
Organism: Nicotiana paniculata; assembly: GCA_005239505.1. Taxonomy (NCBI): domain Eukaryota; kingdom Viridiplantae; phylum Streptophyta; class Magnoliopsida; order Solanales; family Solanaceae; genus Nicotiana; species Nicotiana paniculata. The sequence continues at coordinate 10,033 of MDKI01109295.1, forward strand.
AGAGGCTAGGAGAAGTGCTCGGTTCAGGCCAAGAGGATCGAGGAGCTCGAGACTGAACTTGCTAAAGCCCAAGCTAAGGCCGAAAAAGCTATGGCTCAGGCTGACAAGTCGGTAGCCATATATCTGGTTGATGCCCAGGCTGCTCAAGCACAACTATGGGAGGCTACCAATCGAGCACAATGGACTATTGAGCTGGCGAAATGCCAATCTTGGAGAGAGACCCTCGAGGAGACTCATGCCCGAGGTTTCTACCTTTATGAGGAGATAGATCAGGCAAAGATGCATGAAGCCGATGCCAGGTTATTGGCCTCTTTCGACAATGACGATGATGATGAAGGCAGCAAGAGCGGGTTCGATAATGGTGAGGGGACCGAGGAGGAAGCTTCCCCCGAGGAAGGAGTCACTCCTGAGCATAGCTAGGGCTCTTGTATTTTTTATTTTCTTTGGTGTAGGACCCTTGTCGGTCCTTTGTAAATACCCTTGTTTATATATAAAAATAAATTTCCTTTTTTGAATTCCGTCTCAATTTTTGCCTTGTGAATAATATGCTTAAGGCTTCGATTTTTATGCAACTTGGTCTAAGCCACGCTAATGCTGCTTTTGTAGTCGAGTGAGTTTTACTCGAACTCAAAGTAATAGAACCCTTAGGTTTGAATTGAACGAGAATTGGCTTTTTCACTGTAGTCGAGTGAGGTTTTACTCAAACTCGAAGTAGTAAAACCCTTAGATTTGAATTGAGTGATAACGGATTCTCAAACTCAAAAATGTAATGTCCCTTAGGCTCTTTGAATCGGGCCGATATAGCCTCAGAAGAATGACTTTTTCCCTTTTTCGGCTTAGAGATTTTATATATAAGAATTTTGTTATGCCTTAGCATGAATTTTTTACCCATTGAGTTTTTGGGGGTTTAATATTGATTTGAAACCCTTTGCTTTTTATGCCTTAGCATAAATTTGTATTTAAACAATTCGATACTGTCATGACCCAAATCGATAGGCCGCGACGGGCACCCGGTACCTTACTCGAATGAGTACCAACGTAACGTATCATTCTTATTACATCATCATATACACGTGACATACGGGCCTAATAAGCCAACATAATCATTTATAAACTCAAAACATAGGCCGACAAGGCCGTACAATCTTCCATGTATACGACATATGTCTACAAGCCTCTAAGAGTACATAAATGTCATAAAGGTCGGGATAGAGTCCCGCCATACCAAACAATACACGTCTAAATCATACTAACCAAACAAGCGACTCCGAAGAAAATGGAGAACACCAACATCTTCTGCTGAGCTGATAGCCTACTTGGAGGGCTCTCGACCTCTCTATCGGGACCTGCGGGCATGAAACGCAGCGTCCCTAGGCACAAGGGACGTCAGTACGAATAATGTACCGAGTATGTAAGGCACATAAATAAGTACATAAGAGACATGGAAGAAATATAGAGCACATGACTCAACCTGTAAGCCTGAATAGCATGTCGTGCATAGGTACATGTTTCATAACATCATCAGCCTCTGAGGGCATCCCATCATATCATATCGGCCACTGTGGGAAAAATTATCATCGTATACCAACTGATCAAGTGGTGGTGCGTATATAACGCCATAACCTTTCTTATATCCCATATACATATATATACATATATATATACGCGTATATAACGCTGTTTGAATATACATACATATATACGCGTATATAAGGCTGTTTGAACCATATTTCAGCCATTGTGGCAACAACATCATCATATACCAGCTGATCAGGTGGTGGTGTGTATATAACGCCGTAACCTTTTTCCATATCCCATATACATATATTTACATATATACGCGTATATAACGCCATCTGGTCATGGGTCATTGTGCATACGTAAATGGATGAAATGCATATGAAATACATCAATAAAATCTCTCGGTACGTCATAAGGCCATTATGCCTCTGATTAATATCATGAAATAAACTTTACCAACATACGTATTTTCGAAACCCATGAACAGAAGATAATAATAATTCACATGGTGAATTAAGAATATAGACACCCCTAGTATTTCTATGAATAGAGTAATTTATGGCAACCATGAGTTTGCTCGTTTCTTTCGTATAATTTGGACCATGCCAAAAGAAAGAAGGGATAGCCTTAACATACCTGGAGTATGGAAAAATCCGTATAATGTTCTTGGAAAAGATTGCATCGTAATCCTTTAAAACCGCAAAAATTTTACGTTGCTAATGTATAAATAATTCTTGCTGGAATTGTTGAAACTTGTAGGAAGCACGTTGCTTAATGAAGGATTTAGAATCTGACTTAAGTGTTTGAAGATGAAAGAATTGAAAACTTCGCAGTAATGGCCAACTTTAGTTTGCCATTTAGTTTTCCACCTAATGTCTTGAGAATGAATGTTAATGTCTAATGTCTTGAAACTTATCAGAATGACTAATGTCTTGATAATGAGTGTGTAAAACTTTTACCTTAGTTTGCCACCTAATCCCAAATGATCCTTAGTCATTTGTTTGGTTAGCTCTTTTCTGCCACGTGGGGGTGGGGTGGTGAAAGTTAATCTTTATCCACTTATTAGGTAATTAGGAAATGTTCCGTTACCCTATAATTAACCAATTACCCGCATAATTAATAATTGTCTCCAATTACTTAAAATTCTACTTATTTTTAATATACTTTATACATCCTACTATCATGGTGATATGGTACCTAGTATGGTACTAGTCCATAAATATCGGGTATTAATGCTCGGCCCAAATTTTTATCCCAACATGTCAAACTTGGACGAAAATTCATTTTCTTTGACCTGCTTCCCCTCTCACCTTCACGAATTTACTCATTACTTGTTTGAAATAGCATAATCCGTATGATCTCCAAATAATCTTTTCCTTGGACTGATGTCAATTATATTACGACAAATTCAACGTACAATACTACAAGGTGCAACATCATCGTAATTTAATATTGGAAGCGTATTATCATCGTAATATAATACCGCGGGACATAATATCGACGTAATATTTTGGGGCGTAACATCATTCTCCCCTTTGGAACATTTGTCCTCGAATGTTGACTGATGATCTTATCATTTTATAGCTCTTGTAAATACCTTAATACTCTTCTTGCCATTTAGGCAGTTGTTCTGTGAATAAATCCAAAGGCCAGGGCATTTCCCCATTTAGGCCTCTTTCCCACGCCATGACTTGTGATCGAATTCCTTCCAATATCGTAACTGTTGCTACCTTCTATCATGCAACCTCTATGATATTGACCTTGTAAGTGTTCTTATGCGACTCTCCTCTCCTTTTCTCCAGCTTTTTGCCAACCTCTAGGGCTTACTTTGTAAACATATACAAGGCTTAATAGGATGCCTCTCTGGGCATCTATAGGTGTACTGAAGTTCTTCGCTCGGTACTTTGTAGAACTTGCGAATATGGATATTTCTTATTTCATAGACCTGGTTATCCATTCGTACTTTCCTACATCTACGTAGGTCATATTATACAATAATTCTTACTTTAATTTATCGTTACTGAGGTCAGCAACCAACTCCAGGTTACTCTCGTTGCTTATCCTTAAGATTGATGGTCTAATCTCATCTCATACATTGAACTTTTATCTATCTATTGTTGATTCATCTCAAATGTTGATTCATCATCTAACACTGATAACTTGATCTTTTATGTAACATCGCCGCTAGTGCTCGTGTCTCATTGGGGACATCAGGAGTAATTAGATTGATCCTAAGGGTGATACTATACTTCCATAACCGTACTTTATAGCATTCCAATGTGACTCACCTTATATGGGTATTTTAGTCCCTTATAATTCATGAAATCCTCTTCAAGTCATTACTCAATCGAAGGCTCAAACGCCATCCTATATCTATCACAATTACGCCCTTATTCCACTACCAGGGCAGCATTCCATCTCTTCTAAATGCTACTAGTCTTAGAATCCTTTGAGTTCATTCTGGCTATACTGATCCTTCTATAACTTCGAGAACCCACCAGCTCTCTTATTTTCATGAGCTTAATCCCAAGGACTTATCCATTCTTGTCACCTTCTCACTTGCCCTTTTTTATCCTTACTCCTGTCTTTCTAAAACCTTGTCGCTTTATCATACTTTAGCTTGCGACCTACATATACCTATTTATATTACTCGCATCTTTCTTTCAACTTGCTTGCATCATAGGTTTCCTTGTGTTATTCTAGAACATCATCCGAGACATCACACCATCTCTAATTCTTTTTTACTCTCTTAACTAGACCTCTCAGTACCTAGAAGTCATAGGCTGGAAGATATACCACTGAAGATGCCGCTATCATTCCTGGATGTTGAATCCCCGCGCTTCTAGCTTTCTATCCGCAGTATGGACTATTCACAACCTTCTGTATTTCAGTATTCATACGTTTTTCACCTTTTCTTACTTACCTGAAAATATTTCCTCACATTCTTATATCTCTTTCATAACCTCCCTTCCACATAGGTATAATTTATCTCCACAACCCGAAGGTCTTATTATAATACTTGCATCTTTGGTGCATACGCAATCCGGTGGGAGCTTCATACTAACTTCTTATGAGGCTGGTACTCTTAAGTTGGCTTCATCGTAGATCCGTTATAAAATATGAATATTGTACTATCTCTCCTATACCTCTACTATTTACGAGTGATCCTAAGGTCTACAATTCTCTTGGTCCACTCCTGCTTTACTTAGTCGATGTAACTCTTTAGTTTCCTCTTCTTTCTGATCAGAATTTATGTAGGCTTGAGCTATCTCCCGATTTGCGGCTCCTGGTATTAGTTATTACTTTAGCCTTTCATAGGTGCAGAGAGATACTTGTGATAAAATACTTTAACAATTCAATTCTTCGTCTATGACCTGGGCTCAATTCTTTCTTTTAACGTATACCATAATCTTCTATGTTGTATATGCTACAAGTATAAAACCCCAAACTCTTAAGTGTGTTTATAACGTCCCTAACTCGGGATCATTGATCGAATTATTATTTCGTTCCATCTTAGCTTTCTTTCAACGTATGCTATTACTTTTCCTGGTCTTTTTGCGCCCTTGTTGCGTCCACACTTAGCTTATCTTAGTGCCCACACATGCCAGAGTATTCGTGCAACTCATATGATCTCGAATATTACTTTTAGTTTTACTTCCCATTCATTATCCACGGTAGGTGCCCCTTTCCTTTGGAGTGCTTACAATGTTGTTGTGAGACTGTTGTTACACGACCATTTCCTCTTTAGGTCGTTGTGCTTAGGTTGAAGTCTTCTTCCTTATTTTCTCAGCTAGTCTTTCGTTGTAGTACTTAGGGATACCCCTTGACTCTCGTAAAGTTGTGAGCTTATTACAGACCTTTTGATGTCCTTTCTTGCCTATAATCATCTGTAGTTGCTTACCTCTGTGCTCTTGTGCTTGTAGGGCTACTTCTGAACTGATATTTTGACTATCTTTCCAATGGCACTCTCTTTTATTCTCGTAACATTCATATGGTACCTTTAAATATCCCGACTCCTATCTGAATATATCTCAAGTGTCATAATGACGTTACTGCGAGGCTGAATTCTCCATGTTGGGGTTCACTATGTTTACCTTGCAGAGTCTGATGATGGGTCTGTAACCTCTTGTCTAGCCATAACTAGGCTCTTCCTGAATCGACTACTAACTAAATGTTGGCCCGTTCTCATATCAATACTCCACGTAATCTTTCTTGAGTTATTTCCTTTGTCTTAACTTACATCTTGTGCTGGATCTTTATTTGTCAATAACATCCCGGGCAGGAACCCTTACTTCCTTTTTTCTGACGTCATGCTTACATAACGTCCTGGAATCATAGCATATCTGTAAGATTCGGATAAGTGCAATATCATTCCTTTCTCATTTTTATCGCACTCTTCCTTTACCATTCCATAGTTACTGGAACCACTTAATTTTGTCTTAATGCCACATCACTCCATATTCCCCCCTATAGGGGAGTACTAAGATTTAGTGCTAGATGGTCTACGTATAGATGTTTTACCTTTTTCATCTCTGACGTCTTTTCACATCGTCAATGACCCTTACTCGCCTTGCGATAATCCTTCTACACCAAGGATAACAAAATTCCTTACTCGCGAGGGTGACACTTAATGTAATTGGTACATCCAGTCCCTAATTCACGTTAAGTTTATCTTGTTCACCAGTCTATACTGATTTCCATTACTCTGAACTGTTCCTTGGAGTCACGAACTTATTTCTTGAAATGAGGATATGACTTTAGGGCCTATGCTCCTTTGTTCTCTCAAGGCTTGTCACATCTTGTCTTTCCTTCACTTGATTATAGATTCTGTAATACTGTCATATTTTTCATCTACCGTTGTCATCCATGTATCACATCTTACTCATAATGCATCATTAACTCTTTCCTTACTTCCTGCTAACATTTATATCTATTAATTTATTCCAAAAACTTGAACAAGACATTCTTTTTCTTTTAGCTTCCCTTGCTCCACCTACTGGCTCTTCAAGTTGCCTAGCACTATCTCTATACAAGGGATGGGAGTCATACCAAGGTAATATTTATCTCTTCGAGGCTTCCAGTGCCTATCTTTGCAGTACTCACATGTAGTTGTACTATCTTAGAGTGCACCATCTAGGTGTCCCACAAGGAGATCTATTAGCACCTTTGTAATATCCTCCGGAGATGTAAACTAACGCAAACTATCCATTCATCATTTTGGGTTACACTAATCCCAATCGGATCCTACTATCTTGTCCTTCTCTTTAACCATATATGTTAGCTTCCATAGGGCATGATTGAGATAGGTGTGGCCGATTGTACGTACATCTGTTACTGTTGAGGGTAACTCACAATGCTTATATTTCTCTTCATGAATGGTAAATAAGGATAATCTTTATTAACTAGGTACCTCGTACCCGTCTTCACCTTGCTTCTTTTACTTTCTGCAACTCGTGGCTAACTCTTGATTCCATTATTCCTTTTTTACCGTAAGAGTAGATAAGTATTCTTTCCTAAAAGTTCCTTATCAAGAATCGTACACCTTTTAGTACATGCATGATCTGCTGAAGACCTCTCATTTACTCATCATAAGCATGATGCGAAAATTAAGTTCGTCTGACTCAACTCTTCCACAACTATATAGCATCGTTGTATTATGAATAATATTGAGTTCTTATAGTTGAGCTCTATCACACGATCTAGAGTAAGAAGAAAGAGTGACAGTCCTAAATTCCCTGTAGCCTCTTGCTTATAAGTGTGGTGCACGACACACCCATAAACAAGACTCTACTAGACACGGCTTGTAGACTCCCTAGGACAGAACTGCTCTGATACCACTTTTGTCACGACCCAAACCAATGGGCCGCGATGGGCACCCGGTACCTTAATCGACCGAGTACCAACGTAACGTATCATTCTTATTACATCATCATATACACGTGACATACGGGCCTAATAGGCCAACATAATCACTTATAAACTCAAAACATAGGCCGACAAGGCCGTACAATATTCCACGTATACGACATATGTCTACAAGCATCTAAGAGTACATAAATGTCATAAAGGTCGGGATAGAGTCCCGCCATACCAAACAATACCCGTCTAAATCATACTAACCAAACAAGCGACTCTGAAGCAAATGGAGCACACCAACATCTTTGCCTGAGATGATAGCCTACTTGGAGGGCTCTCGACCTGTCTATCGAGACCTGCGGGCATGAAACGCAGTGTCCCCAGGCAAAAAGGACGTCATTACGAATAATGTACCGAGTATGTAAGGCACATAAATAAGTACATAAGAGACATGGAAGAAATATAGAGAACATGACTCAACCTGTAAGCCTGAATAGCTTTGTAAATCATAAATTACTTTTAGCGTCATGCATATGCATATGAATGTCATGCCGTGCATAGATACATGTTTCATGACATCATCATCCTCTGAGGGCATCCCATCATATCATATCGGCCACTGTGGGCAAAATCATCATCGTATACCAGCTGATCAGGTGACTATAACGCCATAACCTTTCCCATATCCCATATACATACATATATACGCTTACATAAAGCCGTTTGAATATACATACATATATACGCGTATATAATGCCGTTTGAACCATATTTCAGCCACTTTGGGTAACATCATCATCATATACCAGTTGATCAGGTGGTGTTGCGTATATAACACCGTAACCTTTTCCCATATACCATATACATATATTTACATATGTACGCATATATAACACCATCTGGTCATGGGTCAATGTGCATATGTAAATGCATGAAATGCATATGAAATACGTCAATAAAATCTCTCGGTATGTCATAAGGCCATTATGCCTCTGATTAATATCATTAAATAAACTTTACAAACACACGTATTTTTGAGACCCATGAACAGAAGATAATAATAATTCACATGGGGAATCAAGAATATAGACACCCCTAGTATTTCTATGAATAGAGTAATTTATGGAAACCATGAGTTTGCTCGTTTCTTCCGTATAATTTGGACCATGCCAAAAGAAAGAAGGGATAGCCTTAACATACCTGGAGTAGGAGAAAATCCGTATAATATTCTTGGAAAATATTGCATCGTACTCCTTTAGAACCGCAAAATTTTATGTTGCTAATGTATAAATAATTCTTGCTAGAATTGTTGAAACTTGTAGAAATCACATTGCTTAATGAAGGATTTAGAATCTGACTTAAGTGTTTGAAGATGAAAGAATTGAAAACTTCACAGTAATGGCCAGCTTTAGTTTTCCACCTAATGTCTTGAGAATGAATGTTAATGTCTAATGTTTTGAAACTTATCAGAATGACTAATGTCTTGAGAATGAATGTGTAAAACTTTTTACCTTAGTTTGCCACCTAATCCCGAATGACCCTTAGTCATTTGTTTGGTTAGCTCTTTGCTTCCACCTGGGGTGGGGTGGGGTGGGGAAAGTTAATCTGTATCCACTTATTAGGTAATTAGGTAATGTCCCGTTACTCGCATAATTAATAATTGTCTCAAATTACTTAAAATTCTACTTATTTTTAATACACTTTATACATCCTACTATCATGTTGATATGGTACCTAGTATGGTACTAGTCCATAAATATCGGGTATTAATGCTCGGCCCGAATTTTTATCCCAACATGCCAAACTTGGACGAAAATTTATTTTCTTTGACTTGCTTCCCCTTTCACCTTCACGAATTTACTCATTACTTGTTTGAAATAGCATAATCCTTATAATCTCCAAATAATATTTTCCTTGGACTGGTGTCAATTACCTTACGACAAATTCAACGTACAATACTACAGGGTGCAACATCATCGTAATTTAATACTTCGAAGCGTATCATCATCGTAATATAATACTGCGGTACATAATATCGACGTAATATTGCGGGGCATAATAGATACCACTTACGGTTTTTCTAGGGCTGATATTTTCGAAGCCCTTTGATTATTTTGCCGAGGGTAGCCTTTTTTTAACCGGTTTTCAAAAGAATTTGAAAGCCTATTTTTATTGCGGGATTCGGACGTCTCCGAGCTGCGTTAGTTTGGCCTTAGCCTTTGGGTATGCCTCTTGGGCTTGTTTTCCAAATAACACTTTGAACTTGTTCAAAGTGTTAGTCCCCGAGTATGGTGGTCGTGGCCTGTAAAATCGTGAGTTGCCTCTTTGAAGTCTTACGGTTTCGAAGTTAGATAGTTCGAACATGTTTATTTTTTATGATAGTCCCCGAGTATGGGGTTGATAGTTTGAGGTGTAGTTGTACTTGGCCCTTGAGCCAGTTGTCACAAGAAATCATAAGTATGGAACTGGTAAAGTAGAAATTTCATTAAGGCGCATGATATCTGGTAAGGAAAAGTATTTCATTCAATAGTTCATACATGCGTACGTGTTTTGTCATTAGGGCTCGAGTAATCTATAAAGACACGGTTCATTCAACCGTTTGGCCCATTACAAAGTTTTTCTATCAAGACCCTATTGACATTATGTATTTTTCTTGAAATTATAACATCCGAGGGTGATGCCCCCCAGTATTCGAGGTTGATTGTAAAGAAATCTTGGATACTCTAAGTCAGCACGAACAATGGTTGCCTCGTTAGAAATCTTTCCGGAAAAATCCATTTGAGATAAAAATCGGTCGAAGGAAAAAAGAGTGCAACGCGTTCTTTAAGATTCTAATATCTTCCTGCTTGAAGAGGACTTCGATACCTTTGCTCGAACACCTGAAATAAGTTATTGTAAAATGTAAATGAAAAAGGAGAAGTCATACTTTAACAATAATATCGTTAGAGGAGTGAGATGTTACAACTATTTGGTAGTTGCTCACCGTCTATCGTGACAAATTTGTAGGATCCCTTTCCAGCGATATCGAGAACTTGATACGGTCCTTCCCAATTTGGCCAAGTTTTCCTTCGTTAGGGTCTCGAGTGTTGAGGGCGGCTTTTCTCATAACCAAGTCCCCGATTCTGAAGTGGTGAAGGTTGGTCCTTCGATTATAATACCTTTCGATGCAATGTTTTTGCGCGGTCATTCGAACGAGGGCGGTTTCTCCTTTTTCATCTAGTAGTTCGAGGCTAGTATTTATAGCCTCGTGATTAAATCTTCCGTTGTGTATCAAAATCTGGCGCTGGGTTCCCCGACTGCGACCGGGATCAAGGCTTCGACGTCGTATACTAAGGAGAACGGTGTTTCCCCCGTACTGAATTTTGACGTTGTTCGATATGCCCAAAGGACTTCGTGGGCGCCAAACTGTTTACCCTAAAATTTGGATAACAATTAAACTTATATTGTGGTTTTAAGGATATGTGATTTCACTCAATACCAATTGATAAATGAGAAAGTAAATGACTGAATTAAATTGTAAAATAGATTAAACCAGTGTACAAGCTGAGCCTTGACCTCGAAACAATGTATTCTCGAGGTGATAGTAGTACAAGAACGATAAGATAAAATAATTATGATGAACAGTAAGCAGAACGATAGACAAGAAAGCAATGATTGTATAGTTTTTTCTCAGTGAACAATGATGATACAAATGACTTGAATTCCCCTATATATAGTGGATGAATCCTAATTATGGTATACTTCTAATTACAGAAGGAAATTGTATAAACAGCTGATTAACCGCTACTGATTTGATCCATTCCGAGATTCACGCCACGATCTTCGACCAATTACGGATATCTCGTTCTTTCCGTTACTAAGCTATCTCGATATTACTCGAAGTCTATCTCTTCTGTCTTCGATTGATACCAACTTCGATCTAGAAAGGGGTTTCGATTTCGAACTCAATGTCTCAACTCTTCGATGCAACGTTCCAGTCTCGATAAAATAGTGAAATCGAATAGCCCCGGTTTATATCGTATATAGACATGTAAATGAAAATTATAAGTTTATGAAAACAGATTGTTATTAGCTAGTCACTTGAGATAATGCGACAAAGTCATTGTTTCCTGCTCAGGAATTGAAGCGAAAACAACTTTACTTATATTGGCTGCTGCTGAATTTCGTGAATTTTTTATTTTTTATATTTTATATTTTGAACTGACATGTGGTTTTTTTTCTTCTTCTTGGCACCTCGTCCTCTCTTTCTCTTCTGCGAGAGAAAATGAGATCAAATGGGTAATTCATGAAGAATATATGATGTGATCATATATTACAGCTGTTAATAGTGCATATTTAATAATGAGCTACTAGCCCAAGTAGGCGTGCATGCTGACTTAACAGCATATTCATAATATTATATATAGTGTAAGTCGTTCGATCTTATCCAACTTTTCTAACTTAAATGAAGAGTGAGGAAAATTTTCATTAATTTCACTTAATATATGGAACATATGAGATGAAAATGACATCAATAATTTGAAAAATTAATCAGTAATTTGGCTAATCTAAATTGAGATGGAGAAAGTAGAAAATATTATTCCTTCTACTACTATATGTCACTATCACTAACGAAACAGAAAAAAAAAAACTATCACTAATGATATATTTAGGAGCAAGCTATTGTGTCTGTCAGTAGTCACTATAACACGTTTTGGGTATGGAAAAATTCTTGACAGAAAGCGTTTCGTCCCAAATAGGACTTTATCCGATGTAAATTCAGATAAATTCAAATATCGAATATCGAATGAGAAATAAAAAGAAAACTATAACACGCAGTGCTGGACAATAGGGCCACGATCATGAAATCATGAGAATATGACTCTTTTATTTTTTTTGGAACAGTAAATGTTTGCGATAACTCCTCCTTTTTTTATTGACAATATATCTGCTGGTGTGCTTCGTATTTTCTAATTAATTATTTTTAGTTCTGACATGTGGTTCTTTGAACGTTTGTATCTTATCATCCTATGGGTTTTATTTAATTTTTTACTTTGTAGTGATAACTACTACAACTCTTAAGTGATGAACGTGAAAGAAGAAATATGATCGATGTATATATTTAGGCGTTGTAAGTAAATGAAATATTTATTTACTAATATACTATTATTCCCAATCTTGATGCTATAGCGCTTTAACGTTTTTACTTTAATTCTTTTTTATACTTAGATATAAAGTCCATTAAAAAGAACAAAAAGAAATGTCTTTCATCAGTTATTCGCCTCATTTTTGGAACATTGCTATATAGTTTATCAAATTATTAAAAATCTGATTCTTTAATTGGAGACGTGCTACTTAAAGCTTCGATAATGACTGCAATATGCTTTATTATGTCATTTTTATCAACGAAAAGATCTTTTTTTTTTGTTGTAAAAACTACATCCCTATTATTATTATACAATAAGAGGTCAAACACTTCTTTCAAATCTTTTGTTTATAATATTACTCAGTGACGGAATGAATAAAAATAATAAAACACTCATTCTTAAACGAGCATGCGTACTATATATTGTATTTCTATTCCTTCAACAGATGCAATGAAAGATATAGAAGCATGACGTCTGCAAGTTTAATTATTTTTCTTCCCTGTCTTTTTCATAATTTTTTTTATAAAAAAAACCTGTTTAAAGTGACCTGTCTTTTAATTAAAAATATATTTTTGATATAGACCAATTGTGTCACCCTAATCAAGTGAAAAATATATTGAGAATGCCATCATTTGATTAATAGTGAGAAACCAGCGCCTCCATGAGATATTGCCATTGTTCTCTTAAAACAGATAGACCTTTTAAACCATGGTCCCAATTTTTATTTTTTTTAGCAAATCATAACAGTCTAAAATTTTGTAAGTTAATTATAAATATTAAACTGCAGTTTAATTTTTTGTGGGCACAAAATTTTTCAGTTTTTTACCCGCTTGATCCTTTTTTTAACTATTATTTTTAAAAAAAAATAGCAGCATTTGTTGTTTATTTCATAAAGAGCATTTTTATTTTCATTATTAGCACATTATAAAAGTTAAGCTCAAAATCTAATAAGTTAACTGACTCACTAAATACGGGAAGTACATTTTTTGTCCATCTACATTCTCCCTTTCGAACATTCATCTTCTTCACTCCATTTTTAAAAATCTGATGCATATGTGAATGCCACCTAAATCAAGATGTATCGATTTATACGTCTTTTATACTTTGTATATCAAGTATCACTTTAATTCAAAATATATTTTTATG